>CAJQZM010040236.1:0-20560 GCA_907164665.1 Colias nastes | reverse complement strand
GTAAGAGGTGGGCCCATACCATGGCCGGCTAGAAGTCCAGACTTAACCCCCATGGACTTTTACGTATGGGGGCATATGAAGAGTCTGGTGTACAATGAGAAATAAAATAAAAATAAAATAAAAATAAAAATAAAAACAATGAGCCGAACCCGATTCCATCTGTTGATATTTTATGACAAAAAATTATCGATGCAGCCAATAAGACGAGGAACCAATTAACAACTGGGGTGACTACCCCAGTTGTTAATTGGCTCTTGACTAAGAGTACTCTGCGGAAAAGGTTTCGAATATGTGTTCGCAATAGAGGAAGTCATGTTGAGCAGGAACTGTTAAGTTTTTAAGAAAAATAAATGATGACAAAATTTATTCTGATGTTGTACTTTACTAACACTGTCCCATGTTTATCCCCGATTTCTTGGAATCTACGAATGCTACCTGAGGTTATCATACCTTTTTACATAGCTAAGAACATGCACATGTTTTTAAAAACATCTGCAGACACATTTTCATAGAGATTTTTTTCAATATCTTTCTTTAAAACGAGTTAACTAAATTACTTTAATGTTATTATTTTTAGATTAAAAGCCATTTCTTTGAATTGTTTGCAGCGATATGGATTTTTACTGCTGAGAATTATTGTTTAACTCAACCTTTACATAAAAACTCAAAAAAACCCAGACCAAATAAGTAAAATAAAAAATTAAACGCTAAATGCGAAAATAAAGTGGCATTTTCAAGAAAAAAATTAAAATTGCAATAACTCTTCAACGGCTAACTTTTGGATATGGTATTATAAGATCAAATCGGTTTGTTTTGACCCCTACTATACGCTCTTAACAGGAATAGGTCGACTTAACCTGTAACCCTGTATACAGTATATATACGCTTTACAGTACATATATGCTTTTACACTTTGTAGGTCAAGTGCTCTGAAACTGTATATTCTTCCACTGGGTTTTATTTCGTTAAGCAAAAATAGATGAATCACTTGGATCAACAAAGGTCATAAAATTGAAATGGTAAGGCGTGGTAATATGCTCCTGCAATCCCGCCTATGATATATAAAAAAGCTAGATACGTTACCCGCTCTCTATTTTGGCAAGAAAAAACTCAGGTAAGTGCCCGAGTTTCACTTAGTCACGCACCATTCAGCGTCGTGGCTGGACGTTCTTTATATTTTAATCGGCAGTTGTTATTACGAAGTACATGAGTGAGACATGTACTATGTCTCGTGCGTGAGAGTGAAAGAGAGAACAACTGTATTGGTGATAATGCGTTAGTAAGTAGGTATGTATTAATTACGCTGTTTTTTAGTGCAATGATGTTGGCGTATGCCGCGTCTACTAGTATAATAGAGTCATTGCAATCCCGCATCAATTCATGACATGAACGAATGAAATTCAAAATGAAAAGCATTAGATAGCAGCAGTGCATGGTTCCAGATACCAAAAGTACTGCAACCCATTACATTACCAATAACTTTTTGTTCATTACATTTCGGTTCGTTCCACTTTCGTCGGGTCATGGAGCGTAACCATGGCGGGGTTTATTCGATAATCCTCTATGGGTTCGCTATTTGGTCTATTGGAACTGTGTCATGTGAAATGGCTAAGAGTTTACTTGGAAGGATGAGTTTTGGTTTTAATTGTTTGTCAGTAGCCTTGAGGAGCTAGGTTTGAAGATCATTTGACTCATGGTATTGGAAATTATATAAAATTCTAACAGATTGAACGTCTACTTCTACGGACATAGAATAATGGATCCTTTGATTTTGGAAATGTTTAAAAATTAAAATATTTTTTATGGCAGTAACTAGGTACGACTAATCATTGCATCAATCTGCCTCACCTCTGAATTTTATTATGTACTAGATTTCCGCCTGCGGCTTCGCCCGCGTTTTCAAAGGAAAACCCGCATAGTTCCCATTCCCGTGTGATTTCCGGGATAAGACCTATCCATGTGTTAATCCAAGTTACCCTCTATATTATGTGTGCTAAATTTCATTGTAATCGGTTCAGTAGTTTATGCGTGAAAACCATACATACATACATACATACATACATACATACATAATTACAAACCTTTCCTCTTTATAATATCAGTATAGATTATTCGAGTATGCGACACTATATTTTCATCGTTTGAAGAGTTGGATTTGTAAGACAAGTATTAGTTCTGGGAAAGATTCTCTGCATACAAGTTGGAATCTTTACTGCATTCAAGAGTCTCTGTTTTAGAACTGTTTACATCTCATAATAGATGCCTCTGTGGGCAGCTGTGTTACGTATATCGTAACATTGTGGCAGGTTGTCGGAGGTCGGTGACCTTGTCCTGGTTGAGTTTTGTGTATTCAATCCCGTTTTTCTGAACGTCTGATAGTGATAAATCGATACAGTGCCGGTTGTTGTTTAAGATCCGTTACCTGAAACATAGAAATTAATTCATCGGCAATTAATGCAGTATTTTTATTGATGGACGTGATAGTTTTTTTATCATTATATTCGTGACATTGTCCTCTACGGTCCCTTTTACAAATTAACTGTCTAAGGTTTACAGGATTTGACCTATCGCAAACCCTCTAATTCGTTCCGGGGGTATGAAACGTAGGTAGTCTGGCATTATCCTGGCTACATTGCGGTTACTTATGCGTCTAGCCGCCTCCCTTTATGTCTATTGTTCTATAACGAGTGTCTATATGCACCAACTACCATCCAACTTTAATGCAATTTTACGATTTCAACTCTTTCAAATGAACTTAGGTTACAGTCATTATTTGGTTTATTTTAGAAAGGGGCTTTTAATGTATTTTATTGAAATAAATATACAATGATTTAAATTTATGTTAAATTCTACGAATTATATTATCGAGGTATTTATAGAAACTTCACTAAAGATATAAGTTTATAAAGAGAAACAGTTCGCGAAAGTATATAAATTGAATTCAGTTCGCTCAGAAAGAGACCAGACTTGCGGAGCACCTGTGTAAACAATAAATGAATTATTGAATTCAGTTATTAATACCAGCATCTAAACATTTTGACTGTGATGAATCGTATTGGCCTATATTGAGTTGGGTATTTATTTTATGAGAAAAAAACAAAACAAATATAAACGTCGTCTGGTCTGGTAGATGTGTAATTTATTTAGTCTTGAAATATCGAATATAGAGGAATTCCGCCATTCAGCGCACAAAAAATTGATGTAACTAAATGAAAAATATCCCATGTATCCAATATTTTTATTGTTTCTGTATGTATGTGTATTACACTCATAACATTTTATAAGTTAAACCAATGTAGATGATTAGTTTTTCATTTGTAGAAAAGTGCACGTTTGATCCTTTTTTTCAAAATTTCATTTTAAAATTACATTATTAATCTTGGCACATTTTCTCGAAGTTCAGTTTATTTGTTAAGAATTTGTTATTAATAGTTGCCCCACAAATTTCCAGGCCGCATACACTCCGCGATCGTGTCCGGTATCAATCTGGAGACGCGCTCGGTGACGGTGGAATGGTACGAGCGCGGCGAGACGAAGGGCAAGGAGGTGGAGATAGACGCGATCCTCGCGCTGAACCCGGAGCTCTCCGTGGGCACGAGGCACACGCCACACTTGCAGCCGATGCCCAATAAACTGGCCAGGGTAAGCATTGAACACGCGGTGTGTCCCTTAAACACATACAACTGAAAGAATATAATAAATTCGATTGCTCTGGCGGGATCATGGAAAGACGCGGGTTCGAATCCCGCCTCGTGGTCGAATTTTTTCTATTCTTTAAAAATTTATAAGCATTGAACCCGTTAAAATTGGTACTCCACCTAGGCCATTTTATGGCCAGTTTATGTTTGCCCAACTCTGTCTATCTAATGATTTCACTAAACTTATGATTTGAGACTTATACTTTAACTTCTTTGTGGTCGCCTAGTTTAAATGTGCGAAGTATATTTACATTGTTATTTGGAATTGTTATTGCTCAAGAAATCATTATTATGTTTTCAAAGATACACAAATATGTATTGAGTTCAGCCAGCACTGATTTTGATCGATTCTTTAAGTAAATATAATATGAGTTAGGTGTTAGAGTATCTGTTATTTACAAAATGTGCAAATAAATTTAAATTTATAATTCGTTGTTTTTTGTGTCACTGGCAGAGATTTCAATTTCGTTTTTTATTCACATTGTTCTTATCGGGGATACAAATAATTATATGAATTATAATTAAATTCAGGTGTGTTAAACTGTTGAGTAGTTATTATGTAATCATTATGTTGACTCACTACTACGAATTCATCTATTCATATTTTGATACTAACGAACGCTTATGTATTAAATGATACTAATTCAATATACGATCCTAGTGATTTGTCGTAGCTTTGACTAAAAAGTAGCTTCACCAGACAAATGTGACAAAACGTGCTGAAAGCATACTAGTTATTTACTCCATAAAATGAGCTAATAATACTAACTCAAAGGTTATCGTACCTATCACTCTCGCTTACACTGCCAATTTAGTGCTCAATGAACGATAGTATCATTCTAATCAGTGTTCGGACTAACTTGACGGCCTAATGATTACTAGCATTCGTAACCGATTACGTCAGGTTTATTAATATTAATACCGAGTTGCATTGCAAACGTTGCGTTATGACCTTGCTTTTTGCACACGTTAGATAGTTTACTCGTTTGGGTCCTACAGAAGCTTTGCCTCTAGTGAAGCTTTATTATTTATAGTGCATTTCACATAACGTCATGACTTGCAGTTTTGCTTTTAATTATGTACCGATTTCACGATAATGGAGCGGATTTTGTATCGATTTGTGAGGCCGTTTTGTACCAAGCCGCGATCACCCTCATTGTTTGGGTATCGAAGCACGTTGCTACAACGATGCGACGCCGGCATACGTGAGTCTTGTCCGTGCTTTCCGCTCATGAAGACTAGAAACGCAGTTCATAGAACCATGCTCATTAACACAATATATTTTATAAAGACTAAGTGATAGTGTCGATGTGTTAATTGAATAAAGGAGTATGAAATGTTTCCACTCATCTTCAGTTGGCAGGTGATTGCAAATCGCACGTAGTATCAGAATCACTCAATAGCACCGTTACCTAGGCAACACTGCTTGCCCACGCCGATCATCATAAAAATACGTGTGATCATTTAATCATTAATTTGAGATTTGATTTATTCCATAACAGAATTGAATAACGAAAATAAACAGAATGTGAGGTATATTTATTAGTAATTATACCGTAGTGTCTGCAGTCCGACAGTAATTGATGGTCAGGCGACCTTGTATCCGATGCCGGACGATCGATTTTCCACACTCATGTTCACTTCAGTTTCACTTTTACTTAGAACTAGAGCGTAGTCGCTCGTCGATTATGGAGTTGGATGCTTTGCACATGGATTCTCTAGTAAGTTGCACTGTTGTTCGTGATTGTTTGGTAAGGACCCGTCGGGCTCGTCGTCGGACGACGGCGGCTTCCTGCGCGAGGGCGGCGAGGGCGAGGGCGCCGGGGACTCCGGCCACACGCTGCCCGTGCGCAACTCACGATCGGTATTCGCATTTCGCACTCATTTGCACGTTGGACGCCGCACGCGACGGACGCGCCGTCCGTCGTTGTTTTATTTTTTGTTTTCAGCGACACTCCACTTTATTTGATTGTTTTTATTTCGTTGCTTACTATGATTTGCACAGACGCTTGTTCTGGTACTGTTTTTGTTGTGTAAACAAATTTGTTTATACTGGTTTACGCAATAAAAGCACGTTCCAATCTTATTTTGTTCATAGTCTGTATTATACATTAGTTACGGTGGCACAATTTATTTTACGTTAATTTTGGTGGTCACAGAAACTTGATATTACATATTTCTCAATAACAATTTTCTGTGTGACTGTGACCTGCTACAACTTCGGAAGAGAAGGGTCTTATCTCACTAACAATAGGTTATAACTTTTTCTTAAAATGTTGCAATAACAGTTATTGCTACCGCGTATCAAAACAAAAGCGCAGCAGATATTAGCCTTGTATTTATATTTTACTTTTCCGTATTATCTGATAATTTTTATGCACATTAAAATCCAATTATAGCCGCACAATCAACATTTTTGTACAAAATTTAACCGAAGTTCAATACAATGACTCATCACACAAAAACAATCGGTTATAAAAATAGAGCCATCCAAGAATTAAATACATTTCGTGTCAGGGTGAACGATTAATTGAAACGAGCTATGTTAATACACCTTCCATATTCAGAGACAGGTTTGTGTATAGTGGCCCTTAACGCTATGGTAATAAGGGTGGTAACGTTTTGACCATATGAGTCACATGCCCATTCCGCTATTGGAATACCAGAATGAAGGTAATGGGCTTGCTTCCTACTCTTTGTGAATTTATTTCAATGGGACATTTCGGAATAATGTCGTTATATCCTTGACAATGCTCTATTATCGATTTGAAGTGAATAGATTGTGTGCAACGGTTGATGCTGATTAATTTGCAAATACAATTAGGGTAGTCGTTTTTAGATAATGCCTAATGTGTCTTGTTTATAAACACAGTCCATGCAATGCTCTATTATTAAAAATAATATAACTTTATTGTAGTTGAAAGTTATTCTCATCGAAATATCAAAAGATTTTAGTTTTAGGTATCACGTATATACGTGGATAGAATCGGTTATAAATTTACAGAGTCAAATGTTAATTATCTTTATTGTAAAAGTGTAATTGTGCGAATGATTAAGAAATTGCATATAATTCACTGTTAGACTGCTATTACGGTGGCTCCTTATTTTTTTGCCGTCTGTGGTATTAATTGCGCATTATTTAAGGGCAGCAATTGTCTAATAATTATCCTGGCGCTTGGAATTCTTGATAGATAGTCCTACAAATATAATTAGTAGACAGTCAGTAAATAAGATAAAACGTCATGTTTTTGTTTGTAATTTATAGTTGTAACTTTAATTTGTTAGAGTAGATATAAAGGCTTGCTTGCGTAGTTAAAAGTCCCAAATGAGCTATGATAGAAATGTCTAGAGATGAATCCAAACGTTAATGCATTCAACTGCAGACTCCTTTGGGAGATACTTTTGAATTGTTTTATATAACAATAATGTACCAGCTATTGTCTGTTTGGTAGGATGTTGTATTTAAATATTCATTTTACATATAAATCAGAATTTTGTATGATGACATAATAAAAAACAAACTAGACTATAATCAGAAGAGAGAAATAAAATCTAAAAAGCTTATTAACACGTTTGAAGCTTCTTAAATTAAACATCGCAAAGCTATGTAAATTAGGTGTAAAAGCAACGAGAGCAATAAACTCGAAGTAAAAAAGATCGAATAAAATGTTCAGTGCAGTTTTTCCTTCATTTAAATTGTACAAAGCGTTGCTTTCAAACGTAAAGTGGCTTTTAACGCTGTCATCTGCCCGCTTTATACTCGACAAAGGGAAGGCTTTTATTACAATGTTTTTTGCTTACACGAAAAATAAATAGTTTATTAAAACAAACTTTTCTTTTGGGGTTGATATTTGAGTGTTAAAAAGAGGTTCATAATTTGTGTTTGATCAATAATATCCAGCCAAACATACTGTAACTTAGTGGATCTAATGAAAATAAATAACTTGTTTAACATCATTCAAAGATCCTTTCATTACATTACAAAGCAAAAACTGAAATGCCATATATCGTGTAACGTGTTCCCATAAAGGAAATGTGCAGCGTAAGTATAAGGAAATTGCGAACCGCGCCTCCCCCGATGGCCTAGTTGCGTATGTTGATTCATTACTAGTGATGGAATTAATGCCTTCGACTTACGGCCTTATAATTAACGACACGGATAAAACGTGTTTATTGTGCATAGTACATGCTCAGGTTTTGAATGTAAATAGATGTGTAGGTGTTGGTAAGGTGCAATTTTAGGAATTAGACTTTAGGTAGATGGATGATGGCTTGTATATAGTGTATAGTAAAACGCTTTAATTATTTGGTATTTAGTGGTTAATAGAAATAAATATCTTGTTTACGAAAATACTGATTGCCGAATGACATCAAAATCAAATATCTAGAATACAAAGCTTTTACTATATTTAAGTGTATGTTGATTCAATCTTCCTAATACTTTTGACATAATAATAATAAATGTTTGAGTTTGAGTTTAAGTGTATGTTGATTCAATCTTCCTAATACTTTTGACATAGTGTTCAGTAAAACTTTCCTAATGTATCTCCAATTTCAAATCCTTATTTGTAATTTGCAGAAGCTTGGCGAGGTGTTTACAAACACCCGCATGTCAAATGGAAAGTTGGCCATATATAATTACATTTTTGTATGCGGGGAAAAATTGAAAGAAAGCAATTTTACTACCTCATCGCTTATCGGTTTACGATTTTCGTAATTTACAACTTTTAGTGGCATAGATTACTAGTCGTTCAGTCTAGTTGAAAATTTAAGTGCGCTGCTCATTTGTAAATAGATAGTGTCCATATACCCGCTTATTAAGCCTATTATTTTTGCTTGATTTAGATCGCAATTTGTATCGACAAATTCTATAACTCTGATTTCTGTTTTAGGATATGACGCGACAGTCTATACCAGTGGCAACAAAAGGTAAGTCCCTTTTAATTTGATTTTCTTTAAACGTAAAAGTGCCATCATGTTTTATCTACTGTTCGGTTTCCGTTTATTTAATTGAAGTGCACGTAGCATTAACCGTTTTCGTATTTGTAACTTTACGCGCTTAGTCATTATTTATCACCTCAAGTTCAACAGTATCTTAATGTTTGTCCTGTTAGTTTAATTTAAAGTCATTACATTTAGAAACTGGGATTATATTTTGTTGATAATTAAATTCTGCCCGTACTCAATTATTTCAATCATGTTCAAACTTCAACCGTTACTTTTTATAGCTGTATTTTATCATCTCCTATTAAAGCTTAACTATAATATTATTATAGAACTAAACAGCGAAATACAGGTCTTTTTTTTATAATCTCCCATTAACAATTTTTCTCCAATTGTTTGTAAAGACGTCATCGTCGTATATGAGTCATCAGCATATAGAGGCAGAGATCTTCACCAAAGTCAAATTGTAACGGTTCTAAACGAAATCTGAAATAACAATCTGTTGCTTAAAACTTATAAGGCACTGTTGTCAGTTTTAGTTCTTTAATTTTAGTCTCATGACGTGTCCGTCGTCATTCTTTGTCTGTTCGACTGCTACTTGTTATTGTAATGTGCTTCTTTTGTTGAGCTCTTGTATTGTTGTACTAATTGTTGGAGCTTGTTACTATCTCAATTGAAACTGTTATTTCCAGTCTTCAGTCTGATATTACTCTTGGTTTGATCTTACATTTTGGGTTAGAAAAGTTCTCTAACAATGAAATACACGTAGATGTAGATATTTTAAAATAGAACGATATTCTGGAATGTTTGAAAATGTTGTGAATCATTGGTAGTGATGTCATCTGTAATATTAATTGAATACGAAATGCCTTGCTGTCCAAAATGCGAACTGCAAATATTTGTTTTTCTTCCATTCATGTTGATAATAATTTTAATTTTGAATCCTGGGTAGGTATATTCATCAGTGTAAACTCTGCATTATGTGTCTGCTTAGAATTAAGAAATTTCAATGTTAATACGTAGAATAATCAAAGCAGAATCAATTAAAACTTTACATTCGAAGTTATGGTGGAGGGTGCCGAAAGCATAGTAAATCATAAAAGTTCATCAAACACACAAATGCAATTTCCGAAATCAGGGCACTAAGCCATCGATTCTCCGGTAACAGACACGCAAGCATTATTCGTCCTTATCTAATATTCAGTATAAGAAAGGGATGACTAGAGACAGACGTTTGTCGGAAGTCTGCAATTCGCACGTTGTAGTGATGGAGGTCAACGGTCCCGTGTCATTTGCTTGATAAAAAAAATGGTGATAGTGTCTTTGTAGATGTGTAGTGTGTACACATGTCCGAACTTGTTTGAATTTAATTTATATAATTGGCTGATATTGAATTAAATTTACAATTCATTATGACCGTATTCTATACTTTCTGTTCTATAGATTAAATAACTGTATATATAATCACCAATTATCATTGTTTTATTCTTCAATGTTTACCATTTTTAGTTAAATTTGGGAGAGAAGACATAGAATTCAATGCTCGAGTACTCAATTAAATTATGAAGGTGGGTCGATATTTGAAAGTGTAGCGATTTACGTGACTCTTGCCAATCATTGGGATAAATGCATTGCACTCATTTAATATAAATCGGTTTTAAAGTAAGTGGTAATAAAGACACGAGTGCAACGCTCTGTTGCGTGTCGTGACATGACATGTAGACGATAATCGCTTGGATATTATCGCAACTATTCCGTTTTGAGCCTACGTGTGAATAGAAAATGTTAGCTATGTGATGATAGGGTTTGAACGTTTTGTCAATAAATGGTATTTTGTATCAGGAGAACAGGAAATGAGTTCAATAAATGATAATCGTCCTCCATTGGTATGAAATATGTGATTTTTGCCACCTTAGTTCTTTCCAACGGTTAGATGAACTTTGTCCATTCCTTAAAATTGAACTACCAATGTACAAAAATGAATTTGTGAAAGTTTCCAATGTACGATCAATTAAATGCAACTGATTGACGCGTTTTATTACTATCGTTATTCTGATTGATTTACCAATTTACGAACACTGATATTGCCTTCCTATGTCTACGTTAATGTTAGCCTGAATCTTATATTTGACTGGGTTAGTCAAAATTCATTGATCTCCTGTTACTAACAATGAATACAACATATCTACAAGACAATATGTGTGTCTCGGGATAATTCGCATAGCTTTTTACTGCCGCGTTTCAAATGCTTGATAGCATTGCGTAAGCATCGACTTTGGCAACTGTCTTGTATCGCTCGCCCTCATTATGTGTCCCACATTGCGATGCTGGTACTATGTAAATTAAAAGCTCTGAGCATATATTATATGTAACGGAGGAAATATAGTTTAAGGAGACATTGCTAGGAATAATTGCGTTGTTTGTTTTGGTAGGTTTAGAGAATCCGTAATGGATGTAAATTTTAAGATATGTTACTACATCTTAGGTTATTTCTCAAATAAAATATCTGCTTCTGCAATTTATGGCATCAAGCTTTGTGGCTATAGGATTTATATTTTAATTGATGCCTAAACGGTACACAGAACTTTCGCTGAAGACTACGAACAATGAAGTGTACATAAATTTTGGATCTTTCAATCAATGAATAATATCAATGTAGGTTTATAGCTTTTGTAAAGCTTTAGATAAACTATCTATTTTTCAAATTGTCTTTTCAAAATCGTCATTCATCATTTGAATATATTCAAAAGGAACTCGCATATAAATTGTGCACTTCCTATAAGTTTTTGTGGCGATCGTTGGTCTCGCATCCTGCATGCCGGGGTCACGGTCAAACAGTGTTAATATAATGCAATCTTGACATTGTATGTGTGAAGGCCGCGGGTTTTTGTAACGTGTGATAATTCTTTGAATAGAAAGCTTTTATGGAGCTTTTTGGTGACTTTGGTTAAATCAAAGTGAGATTAAATGCAATGCGGTATGCGTCAATATAAGTGTGACATTTATTGTATGCAATGTTAAAATATGATGATTTTTTTACCTTTGGCTCCTTACGCAATTGATTATAGCGGAACTGGGATAATTTGTAGCAATTGGATAAGCTGATCTCATAACAATCGAAGGTCTGTCGTGTAATTCAATCCGATAAAAATCCACAATATCTAGATTTTGGATCTATACATTCTAAAAGAAAATAGGGGGTTTTCGGTCTAAAAATTTTTAAAGATAATAGTTACTGGGGTTTTTGGTAGAAAGATTTGTTCATCAAGATACACAATGGAACATATTTTTAGGAAAAAATCTTGAATTTCTGCCTAGTCAAATGTCTAAATTTGGTTATACCCCTAAGATAGTGTAATTTTGTTTCTGTCTTCACGAGTAACTCAGACAAATAATCATAATATTCATACTTGTTTCTAGCTCTTTTTGTCTTAATCATTCCACACGATCTAGTCGTATCCTCAGTTTTGGAGACCACATTTGTAGAGTTTATGACCACAGCTTCTAAAAATTTTACGAGCTTATGAACAACTATGAAACTTCTAGTTTGGATGTGTGACTACTGACTATAATTCCATTTAAGTTTCTATTGTTCATTGTTTATCCTAATATGTATCAATTTGCAATGTGCTACTGTTTTTTAGAATTCAGTCATAGAATAATTTTTAGAAGAACAATATGTTTCTGACTAAAATTCGGCCTTCGCTTTGCAACTAGCTTTTGCACACCACTTACAAACGCGCTTTTAAAGACCGCGCTGTTGCCCAAAAAGATTTAAATTTGGATAAATTTTAGCTTCTATTTGAAATCTATTTTAAATGGAGCAAAATTATTTTTTATTCTACGAAGTCTAAATTATTTCAAAGAGCTTTCTCTCTCATCTATTAATGGTATTACAAATACATAAAACACGCTACGAATTGAGAACCTCTACCTTTTTCGAAGCCTATTAGAAAATTCAATAAAAGCCTTTTGACAGCTTACAAAGTTATAAAATCCAAATAAAATGAACAAATTATTTCGCTGTTAAATACAGTAGGCGCTTGCTAATCCGGCACCGGCAATTTTTCCTCTATGCCGGATTGTCGGAAATGCCGGATTATCGAATTAGTATAGGAAATAAGACTTCATATTTAAAATGGTAAGTTGAATTTATTATAAAAAAATTGGTTGTCTGGAAAGTCGGTTTACTGACGATAGTTGAACGTGACAACGATTGTTCTTCTTTGTCGCTCGTTCCGCGCTCTCACTTGCACTTCAAGCCTTACGTCATGGAACGCCTCAGAGCGAGGTAACGCCGCATGAGTCATGTTTTTTCGGGCGTGCAGCCGGCTCGATCGAATTATAAGACGTTGTCACGTCAAAAAATTACACGTGGCTTCACTATTGAGGTTAGGCCCGGACTGCCGAGCGAAAGAAACTACTCGAACACCGCCGGCCGCGCCGCTCAGTAGTCCGGCGTTCAGCTATGTAAAGCTTTGGTCTGGTGATCATGACGCACAACGCTGAGGTATGCGGTTTGCGATGCCGGACACTCAATCATATGAAAAACGTCGACAATGTTCTCTTGTTCCGTCGCAGTATGCGTCAGCGGCGAAGGGCAAGCGCGGTGAGTGGGGAGGTGTACTTCCGCACAGCGCGGCGTCATTCTCGATTGAACACTGCGGTGTGCGGGTATGCGTCACGGCATAATATAATATGAATGCGACAATGAATTTTTTCGAAGACAATTTAATAGAATTAGTTCGCAGCTATCCTTCTTTATATAAAAATAAAGACAAAAAACATAAAAGTTTGATAATTAAAGAAAATTGCTGGAGGGAGATAGCTAAGAAGTTGAATAAAACACGTGAGTATTTTGTATACATATTTATAATTGTTTATTCGACAGCGTTAGAATAAGTTTACATAAAAAAATGGCAAACATTACTAGTGACACATGAAACATTTTGATGATTCTGAGGTTGGAAACTTGATGAACAATCTTTCTTTATATATAAAAATGAATCGCAAAATGTGTTGGTAAGCGCATAACTCGAGAACGGCTGAACCGATTTCGATAATTCTTTTTTTATTATATTCCTTGAAGTACGAGGATGGTTCTTATGTAAAGAAAACGTAAACATAAACATGTACCACGGGCGAAGCCGGGGCGGACCGCTAGTTTAATTTAAATGTAATGAACAATTTAACTTGGTAGTGTTTATTTAGTGTTAAAGAAAATAAGCGATAAGTTCTTCTTCCTCCTCCTCTTCAAGCAAAGCACAAATTACAGCAAAATTGTTCATGTTCACGTCTACCTTGGTAGCTGCGGCAAAATCAACTGACCACCTCTCCGCAGGGACGGTAAATGCTGCGTCGTGACGCTGCGTTGGGGCGCATACCTCAGCGTTATGCGTCATGATCACCAGACCAAAGCTTTAAATGCCGGATTATAGAGCGGGCTGTCTGAGTCCCGAATTGCCGGACTACTGAGCGTGCCGGATTGGCGAGCGCCGGATTATCGAGCGCCTACTGTATATAAGCCTACAAAAATATGATGAGCTTACAACGCGAGGGCAACGCCCGTCTAGGCTTGAGCTTTCTTGAATTATTGTATCCACCTACTTTGGAGGTGCTAGGTGCTTTACGACGGTTCCTTATAGATATAGATATCCTATATGGTAGAAAGAAAGATAATATTATCAATAATTTATGCATAGTCTCGGTCGGAAGGAATGATGGGCACAAGTTATACGAACATGTCAGTAAAGCTATAGCTAATGAAGGGAAGATCAAAAAAGTATCTTAGGTATCTATTAAAAACGTTTTACCAACTGCGTGTCATATAAGTATGATTCATTTTCACAATAGACAATATTATATCGACTTTATACATCTTTAATAATTCACATAAAGTTCGTGAGGTTAAAGCGAGGTACGTTGCCCTCTTTCAGCGTAATGAAGTCTTTGGGAATTCATTGTTCATTCTTTATGCTATAGATTTGCTTTTTTAATTTAATTTTTAAGGTCTCGCAAAAGTTGTCTTTGAGTTTTAATAAAACATCTGTAGACTTGAGATTTATTTATAGTCCTTTTCACCTAAGATGATTCCTGTGACACATCGATTGTTGACACGTGTAGAGATTGCCTTTACTGAAATCGTATCAATTGTTTCCGATAATCGATAATATTTTATATGTAAATGAAATCGATTTGAATAAAGGACCAAAATCAGTTATTTCGGCATTTCGCCAACAATTAACTAAGGAATCTTAGCAAACAACAGCGACAAAAAGTGAACAATAACAATTAGTAATAATAACAGAATACCACGTAAAGTACCAATATAAAAATGCAACTTGTATACAAAGCTGACGGACTCGTACAGACGATTGACGCGATTGACAAACGATCACAAGATGAGCGTCGATTATATGATTTTCCAACTCTATAATTTTTCAACGTTCGATTTCATGTACACGAATTGCGTAGGTATTATTTTTTTGTGTTATTTTATTTTATTTTTCGTTATATTAAACTAAACAATACTGTTTTTGTTTTAGTAGCTTAAGATGTTTCATTTTTATATTTTTGGTAATAATGGCACCTTAAAATAAAAATATTATGCATTAAAATTATTTTTGCTTTTTAAACATCAAATACGTAATTCGGAACACAATGAAGTGTCACAGGAATCATCCTAGGTGAAAAGGACTATAATTAACATAGATGATGCTTAATTAATTATTAAAATTTGTAGCCAAGCAGAATAAATGAAGTCAAAATAAAATTTTATTCACATTATGAAGTTGACACACATATCACAGAAGTTACACGTGTGTTCAGCTATTACCTAAGTGCTAAATGCATATCACGTCAACGCGACTGCACTAGCGGCTCCGTTATCAATGACCTTTCTGCAACTCCCGCCGTATCAACCCCAACAGTCCCTAGGGTGGTGGCGAGCACGCATGTCCTTATTAAAATACCATTATAGCGTGAATACCAGAGGGTGGTCAGCGCCTGTGAGCCTATAAGTGTAGGCTGCCGGGGCGCTCTCGGGCAGTGCGCGGACGGCCGCGTGCCATACCACCGCCTGGTACCGATGCCTCCATGAACACCTGAATACCTAGTGCGGCGAACCTGACCTTAGATTAAATATACCGCTATCTGTAAAAATATGCCAGCGTTGTACCAAAAATGTCCCACCCAGCGACGGGCAAATGTAGGACGTAAGTTACAGTGATACAATTGGGTGTAAAGTGCATTCTATTCAGTGGTGGTGGTTCTCTTTTGTGGATTTTGATTAATGTGTTATTGCAATTTAAGTGGCGATTTCGAATTCGGCGATAGTGGTCTCTATGTGATTGTAATAGAAATGGTTTTTGTGTGCCATAATGGAACGGATTTATTGGTGAATACTTTATGTAGTTTTGATTGAATGAATATTGAGCCATAATATAACAAATATTTTTGTGCTACGTAATAAATACAAATTTATTTAGGAGCATTGTGGCGTTCTGATGCTTGTGTTTCTTTTTAAACGGGCTAAGGCTTCTATTAATATATTTCACTGTAATATTCATTATATTCATGACTGAATATGATGACTTGCTATATAATTTGTCAGTTCATTAAGTAGTTATTACTGGGTAATGAGCGGCGCCGCGTTTACTTCGCTCGCTTTTGAATGATTAATTGTTGGTTCCGGCAAAATGAGTTGTAAATATGGACATGAAGTCAGGATAAAAATGGGGAAAACTTTTTCTTATTTGTTTGGTTAACGCTATGAAAAGCTCAGTTTCCTTTCTGAGGTTCTAATAAGTGTCCATGTATCTAATCTAATAATATAATAACTAAAGAGTGAAAATTGATTTAAAGACTGTTAAAACAGTGAATTTATACCATTTTTAGATTCCTTCGATACAACACGATGTATATCATGAATACATAGTATAAAACAAAGTCACTTTCTCTGTCCCTATGTCCCTTTGTATGCTTAAGGGCTGATTTTTCAATTGTTGGTTAAAACTTATTCATCGAATAACGTATTAAACTACCATTTCAAAAATGTATTCTTATTGTCCGTATTTGACAGTTTACAGGTGACATTTTAAAGCTTCACGCGTCCTACGTACATTATTTGCTCGTAACTAAATCAGTATGTTATAGTAGGACGCGTGAGAGATTAAAATGTTCGTGTAATACTTAATTTGACGAAAAAATTTTAACCAAGGATTGAAAAATCGGCCCTAAATCTTTCAAACTACGCAACGGATTTTGATGCGGTTTTTTTAATAGATAGCGAGATTCAAGAGAAAGGTTTGAGTATATAATTTATTAGGTTTAAGTCAAAGCGGGCGAAGCCGCGGGCGGTAAGCTAGTTCATCAATAAAAATCTAATGCATCTAAAGTCAACGGGGTAAAATAAAATACCAGTTTTCTAGAAGTATGAATTGCTCTGTCGAGTTTCGTCAATCCAAATATTGTGATGCATATCACTTTAGCGCCGTTTTAGTCCCGAAATGACATCAAGCCACCCACGTGGTCCAGCAAAACACTGGTGCTTATTTATCGCGTTGTAAAGATGCGAGTACGACGCTCCTCCGTGATTCAGGCTGTCGCCGGGTGCGTGGGCGCATGCTAACGACCCGCGAATTCACACGGTTATCTTATTGTTTATGCTACTGGACCTGGGTGTTTATTAGAGTAAGGAGATGTCCTAGAAAAAACATATTGAAGATTTAGATGTTTATCTGTTTAGTGGTGGATGACCGCAGGATAAGAAATATTGCTGGAAAGGTTTTCCGAAAGTGTTCGTAATTGTTATGTGTATAATATTACGACACCAAAGCCCTTTATAGACAAGAATATTTGTATTTAAAATAGAACTTATAGATTGAGATTAAGGTAAATTATTAAATATCGAAAATATTATGTAGGTAATTATGAAAGGGATAGATACTGAGACGAATTAAGCTCAGTCAGCAAATGCGGAAAATTAACCATATCTCTTCTCATCAATTATAATATTAGAAAAAGCATAAATAAACAAGATTGGGCACGCTACGTTTAGAGGTGTTAATCGCTTGGTCGCATGAAGGAGTCACGTAGATGGGTCGAGTGAAATCTATTGAAAATATCGGACATTTACTGTTTGGATTCGATTACATGGACGTTACGCGGCTTTGAAATGTTTTTTCGGAAGCGATGGGAGAGCTTTGCTTCGTTGTCAATTCGATTAGTAATGCCCAAGTGAATGGATATTGGATAGGTTTGGTGGTCTATGCAGCTTAAAGAAGCATCAAAGTGATTAAGAAATGTTATTTGGATTTAAATCTGCCTCTTCGTATATATCGACATTAATTTGATAGCACAGTTTATTCATTGCTATTGATCCATGGTCCATCATCATGATTGTAGAAGTAGAATGTATGTAGTGAAACACAGATTCTCAAAAAAGTTTTGGTTTTGGTGACACATCCCAAATGTATATTATATTTTGTCCTTACCCGCTCGTGTAGCATATATGTAGTTACTTGCATTCCTTAATTTAAAAAAAATATCCTGAAAACTTCTAAGAAGCCAAATTATCGACTTCAATAAATCCGTTTGCGTAGGCTCGTGCTACAATTTATCAAGTGTTGCTTGTAGCACGGCCGTGTTCACGGAGTTCGATATTTAAGTTTACGGCTACATGCCCTCTCTAATGCATCAGACAGCCGAGTAAATAGGTTGCCTCGCAAGTCGAAACTCGCTACGTAGCACGTACTTTGATGGCTGAGCTCGCGATCCTTTGAAAATTTTGTTTTGATGTAGCTTCACGCTAACGTCGCGTTAAGCAAATTTGAACTTTATTGACTTGGATAGGGAACGTTTTTAAAGTTGGAAGTTTTCGTATGTGAATTAAAAGGGTGAATTCAAGTAAATATAAGTAGTGTTCTGTCGTGTTTTGATAACTTTTAAGATTTCAAATCTAGATTATTTTACATTTAAAATTCACAATTTCCGCAAAGTATTACCTTAGAATTTCGACGGCAAACGTATGATGAACTTGTAACACTTTACTATCTAAGATGCTCGCGTTATTTTAAAATTTGCATTTTGATATCATTGCAAGCAAATATGCCACATATTTGCTTAATTCGTGCATTCAAGGTTGTTGCGAAGGTAATCACTGTGAAAATATGTTTTAATATAATTACTTTTGGAATTTATAATCTTACTTGATTCTTCTTTAAATAAAGAAAATATTGAATAGATTTAAAATAAAAAGTATGTTCGTGGATAATAATAATTAATATCAATACAAAAAAGTTGCAATCACCTTAAAAATATTGTTATTTTGATAGCCAACTTGATAAGTTTTGGTGTAATTATAATATTTATAATTTTTGAGATTATTCAGTAATATTTTCATAACACTAAAAAATACATCAGGCTTTATAAGTTACAGAGCGTGCCAAAAACATAAAACAGGTGCATTACGATGAGAATAGCTCAATCGATTTCCTGTAAATAAAAAGCTGACATTTAATATTTCATCATATCCGATACTAAACTACGATTATTATCAATTAATGAATGGGTGCAAACTTATAAATTTATGTCAACAAAAACTGGTTGTGCGCGTTGCCTGTACAAGAATGATAGATATAGCTAACCAGTTCAATGGAACCCTTTACTACGATACATGGATCAGACTAGACCGAGGCAACCCATCATAATATCGATCCACGTTTTGACGTCATCGCTACATTTTTCATTGCCCCACAAAAGCCGGGCTCGTGTCACGCCGGGCGGCAATTATTATCCAATTTCAGTCATTTGTCCATCTATTAAACAATTGCTACAAATTGATCCGTTAGGTTTGTTTTTAGATTAGTCGCTGTTTTTCTTCAGTGGCGTGTCGTTTTTGTGCGATGTCTATCGTACCAACATAACAAAAAATCACTCATATTTTCGACGATTAGGTATTTGCTCCAGTTGCCTCTGATACAGAGTGATAATGAAAAAGTTTGGTTTGTGAAGACAAAATTAGCAAGAATTCTTTATCATTATGGCAATGTTTTAATCCATATTTATTTATGGTAATTTCTTGACATGCAAGGCCCTTTTAGATATGAACGGCATATTTTTAGGTAATACATCTGACATGTAATATTGCCTTGCCACGACCGTGCCTGTGCGTCATGGTTCATTGCCTTGACGGATAGTATTCCTAATATGGCGGCTCAGGCGCAGGATTGCCTTGCGCCAACGCATTAACTGCCACTACGAATCAGTCTGCTACCAGAACACATGCTCAATTGATACATTGCTCTGAGATTAGAAATTAATTTCGAATAGAACAGCCAAAGATGGTATAAACCAGAATTAAGCGACTGAAAAGTTTTGCCAAATGTGTTGTTCGTGGTTGTATTGCCGCCGTCGTGTCGCCGACTCGGCCGAGGCCTGCGCTCCTCTAGAAGCCTTTGAGAAGAAGGCCAAGCCTTCTGAAGAGCCGCAGGATGAAGAAAAGCCGAAGTCACGTAAGACTTTGTCGGCTGATTATGCACTCATTATAGTTAGAGCTTCTCGCACACTTTACGTTGCATTGTTTTAACTACTATAATGATGTTAAGTAATCGACCTACTTCTAGCCTGCGCTGTCGTCCGTAAATAAGTTTTTGCATTTTTTTTGTTTAGTTTTGAGTTCAAGATTAGTTGGGCCGTTAATGACCACAGCTAATTAGCGTTTTAAAACATTATGGCACTAACACAGTTAATATACGTAATGCGTAATAAGATTGTTATAAATTTCATGGTAATTTTTTTGTATTAGTATCTTATTACATGTAATATTGGGAACTTTATTTACATTGTTCAACATGTTTGTACTATGTTTGTTTACATAATATAATTAAGAATTATCATGATGTAATACAAGCTTTACG
>CAJQZM010040235.1:22673-58445 GCA_907164665.1 Colias nastes | reverse complement strand
TTCGCGTTTATAGAGTATGTAAGGCATCTATCCCACTCTGCAGGCATCTATCCTCCTTAGTATTTTCATGGTGGGGCAACTATCCAACTAGGTAGGCATCTATCCTCAAAAAAGGTGTTCTACAAAAATATTTATTACACATCTTAATTCTTAATATACTATTATAAAGGCGAAAGTTTGTAAGTATGGATGTATGGATGTTTGTTACTCTTTCACGTAAAAACTACTGAACCGATTACAATGAAATTTAGCACACATATAGAGGGTAACTTGGATTAACACATAGGATAGGTTTTATCCCGGAAATCCCACGGGAACGGGAACTATGCGGGTTTTCCTTTGAAAACGCGGGCGAAGCCGCGGGTGGAAATCTAGTTATCTATAAATGATAGGATAAAAAATATATATAGTAATTCAAAACAGATAATTAACCTAGCTATATTCATACAAAGTGTTCGTATAAGATTCATGTTTTTAAAATTATGAGGCTATTTCAAAAAGTGGGGCATCTATCCCACTTTTACCCTATCTTAAACGTCATTATAAAATCACTAGCATTCCGCCCGCGGCTTCGCCCGCGTATTCAAATAAAAACCCGTGGAATTTCCGGGATAAAACCTATGTGTTAATCCAAGTTACCCTCTTATATGTGTGCTAAATTTCATTGAAATCGGTTCAGTAGTATTTGCGTGAAAGAGTAACAAACATATGTACACACATACACATAGGTACATCCATTCTCACTAACTTTCGCATTTATAATTATTATATGTAGTAGGAATTAGCAGGAATAGGATATAGATAGGATTTATGAAATAAAAAGGGTTTGCGATTCATGTGACTTTATTAATTAATTAAAATTGCTAGTAATCAAGCCGTGCATATGTCATTTACACTTCAAATTATTAGTTAGCCGTAATTACACTGGGATATACATGACAATAATGTACATATAATTATACGCAAAATATGATATTTTTAATGTTTATAAAACAACATTAATTTATTTATCTTCGTCTACTTGTTTGAGGACTGTAAAGAACGAATATGAGGCTTTGCATATCTGAAAGTAAAAAAAAAATTAGATACATAATTATAAAGATTTCATGGTACTTAAATTGTCATCTCCTTCACATAAGATTGTGTTACGCTCAAAGACCGAAAACATTAATAGAGCAAAAAAAATGCACACAACGGGTTGAGGTCTCAGAAAAAGATCCCATCGTGAATTCGTGTTATGGCTGTAATGAAAACGCGGCCACGTCACGAGCGTTAGCGTTTTCACTTTGGCCGACATACTATTCGAACACGACGCGTTGTGGCAATGAAGTAAAGCCATGATGCGTTCTGAACATTTATTGGTTTACCATTAAACGACGGATAGGCCTTTATTACTTGATATTTTAATTATTTATTGTTACCTACCTACTCTGATTAAATTATTATTACTCACACTCACAAAAGACGCGAGCGACAGTGTGGTGAAGCCGGCGGCGGTGAGGCTGGCGACCTTGCGACAGCGCGTCATGACCACCAGCGCGGAGCGGCGCAGCGCCGCGCTGCAGCTGTACCAGGGAAACTGGTACACCGCACCGCACACCTGCTCGCTCTTTTTTGCGAAAAATCAATGAAATTTTAATAATAACCTAAACTATAGCTCACAACACGTCGTGGTCACAGTAAAAGATCCATATCGCGTAATACGCATTTGTTTTAATGAATACGCTCACGACACCGATATTCATAGGAAGACAATATAGCGAAAATCGTGTCGTGACCGACATGCTAAACGACTACGACGCATTGTGTCAATGAATTATTAACTATTTTTGTTTAAATTAAAATATCGATTCTTATATATTTTAAATATATCAGAATCGATATTTTAATGAAAAGAGAGCTAATTAAGAATTCAATTTATACTTATAACTTTACGTATGGGTAAATAAATAAATGTTAATCTTTAACTAAGAATTTAAAACAGACAATATTTTTAAAAGCATAACGTTTACTTGCTTTGAACTTTATCGATCATAGTTAGAATCAAGGCAAATCTTTGAAAAAAATTGCATTACCTCTACAGTAAGTTCATTCCCTTCGTAGCAGTAGATAAACACTTGCCCAACCATGTTCATCAGATAGAAGGTCATGGATAACATACGAACGAATTTTCCGGTTTGCTAAAAATTAGATAATAATAATAATAATCTTGTATAATAATGTGTACTATAAAAGTTATTCTAGACTGTGCTTGATTAATAGTTCAAAGAAAAATTACTAATAAAGTAAACAATATACTTTATTAGTATTTTTTCTTTATGAATTTCAATATGACTGTTATGATGATACTTGATTTAAAAAGTGTTTTAATTTTTTTAAATTTAATTATAATATATTTATTTTATTTATTTATTTATAATCTTTATTGCATACAAAACAAATACAAATTTCACACACACAGACAGGACATTTGATGCAAAGGGCGGCTTTATTGCTTCAAGCAATTTCTTCCAAGCAACCCGAGCAACCAATGTATTGAAAAAAAAAAGAAAATTAAGGTAGATTATGTACACAATAGAAATAAAAAAAAGGACATCACATAATAAAATAAAAGACAACAACAAAATTATGACAAATAAAAACACATGAAAATAAACAGTAATAAAAAAACAAGCAAGAAAAAAAAAATATGACAATAATTAATAATAAAAATAATTAAATATACGTAGACTGCGGTTTGGGTCTACGTTTATTATATACTTTTCACCTTAAACGTAATTGTAGTTCGTTATCTAATATAATATAACATATGGATTATATTACAAAGGTTACAAAATCTACAATTACACAAATCTCTCCCTAACGTATATTATTAATTACTACAAAGAAATTACGTACAAAAGCCAATTGAAAAGCAGTAACACAAATGATGACGAGCGACACAGTGAACTGCGCGAAGGTTGGCTCCGAGAAGCAGCCCTGCAGCTGCTCCACCGTCTGCAGGATTGCCTGGTGTTCCACCACGCAGGCCCGCATGCGAGATGATACTATTGCTTCCTGTTTTTTTGACAGACGCTACAAGAAATCGAGAGTATACTCGTAAAATCGTTACATTTAAAATTGTACAAAAGAACAATGTTTTACATACATATTATTAGCAAATAATTTTACAAATAACCAGTTTTTATTAATTACACTTTTTAACGCATTCTCAATATGATTTATTTATTCCTTTATTATTAATCTAGATTAACATACAAGCATTTAGCGCAAATAATATTCTATTTGCGTTAACTCTTAACACAAAGCATTATACCTATCTACTAATTACTACTTTGAAACATATTTTTGAGCTATACCTACAACCTCGATATTCGAAATACTTATCCTATTGTTCAATCTTCAATATAAAAATACAGAAAAAATATTATAACATTACAATATGAACAATCTGCATATCCCTGCACAAAGTTTCAAAAGCCCTCCGCAAGAGGCGCAGGCGGCACCGGCACTGAGCAATCAGCGTGGTCACCAGGATGTCCTTGCTGGCGTTCATGCTGGCCGCCAGGTACAGGGACAGCGACTGGTGGATGTATGCACACTCGTACAGAGGGGATGTTGATGTGTTGAACGGGTACCTAGTGGATGGTTTAATAGAGATAGAACTTAAGATGTTTTTAAAGCTATATAAATTCGACGTTGTATATAATTAATGTGACTTTTAGTGGAAAAATTCTTCTCTCTTCATGTATTTAGATATAAGAAGAATTTTTAAAGAAGATAAAATATTTATTTATTTATTTTTTTATGACACTTCATTGTACATGTAAGAGAAATTTAAAATTATTATAAGAGAAATTATTGCTTAAAAGCAATCTCTTCCAGGCAACCATAAAAATAAAGGACAAAATAATTCAATAAAGGATAAAATAATTCAAACAAGACAGCATTTCAATTATTTTACATGATGGCTTCATGACGGTTATCTTCGGTTACCTATCTTCGACTTTTCTTTTTTTCTTTCTTTCATTTTGGAGAAGAATGCGGTGATTTAAATTTTAACAATCCAGTGTTTTAGGACAAAAGAAACATACCAAGCTCTCATTGGAAGTTGTTTATCTTGAGTTTCCAAAGCTGCAGCAAATGACCACAACAAGATTGTAAACAGAGTGACCAGTGCATACGTTATGAAGTAAAAGGTTACACCTCGCTCGCAACTAAAACATATTTTGTATTGAAATAAAATTGTTGTTATGAAATTAAAGATTTTGTTTGATTGAGATTGCATATCATTTAAGTTAATTATCATTTAAATATATAGATGTGAAAGCTTTTGTTTTCTTGTATGTGTAGAAGATTATTCCCACATATGTTACACGGATCCATGATATTTATTACTAGCTGCTCCGCGCGGTTTCACCCCCGTGGCCAATCCTGTTGGTCGTAGCGTGATGATAACCTTCCTCGATAAATGGGCTATCTAACACCGAAAGAATTTTTCAAATCGGACCAGTAGTTCCCGAGATTAGCGCGTTCAAACAAACAAACAAACTCTTCAGCTTTATAATATTAGTATAGATTATTTCCAACTATTGTAGCTAGAGCTTGCTATAAAAATCCTTTCCTCTATTGCGGGTCAAATCAAGGTTCTCCTATTTACAACGCTTTTTAGACGATAATACATTGAGGTAAACGAAATATTGTATAATTGTCTCTACATATTGTTATTATTTTTTTACCGTTTGACAATCAGCTTCTTCTCCTCGGTATCCTGCATGCATATAACTGTATCATTGTTAACTACAATATCCTTGATCCGCCTGGACCTGACGATCACGTTGAGTATCTTGGTGCTGTGAGTAAGGTTGGTGAACAGCACGAACGCTGATGCTGTCATGAGCTGGATGTCCCCCCATATCATGCAGAGATCTACCGCTTGGATTAGTATGAAGGTACCTAAGGTAATTGAGTCGAATTTAGTACGACAAAGTTTTGAGTTTTCGTTATACACGAATTAGAATATTCATTCAATTATATAGAATATTCATTCTTTATCATAAAAATTTAAAGAATTTAAAACTCGATTTGTGTAAAAATATTTTATGTATTTAATACGTTAATTTGGATACTTTACGATGCATGCCGTATTCGAAATTTCTTAAAACTTTTTTTAGCTTCACCAGTATGTTTTTATGTAAACGGCTCCTTTTGACTCGATTTTAATTGAAACTTTGTAGTTATGAAGGATAATTGATGACAATACAATAATTTTATCAGTTACAGAGTGTTTTTTTTTTTTAATTTTAAGTAATAATAATGAATAAACAGTGTATAGTACGTAATGTGAACAATAGACATGTTAAAATTCATCAGCTTACCAACTACAATCATATAAACAAGAAAAGTATAACAACTGTAAGCCATCTTTTTCCAGCTATTTAGATCATCAGGGGCCCAAAGCCCCATGATCCTCAGCCAGGTGAGAGCTACGCGGAGAGAGAAAAAACTATTGTTAACTGTAACCATTGTAAAAAGCTATTGAAAAACCATAAGACAATGAACAAAATGAAGTAAAACGAACTGAATTCGAAAATTTAATAGTCAGATGTTGGAAACTTTGTGCAGAAAATGAAATTTATGAGTAAGAAAAAAAATAAGCCTCTTCGCAGAACAGCGTATGTCGAGTCAGTCAGCATTATTCCATGTTTACAGTTATTGAGAAATATAATAATGATTGAATTTATTATAATGATTGCAGCAAAGGGTGACCTAAATTATAGAGATTATTAGCTACATATCTGTGAGATGTATTGATCATTAATTTTATTTGTAGCGTACATTTGACTATTTTGTTCAATTCAATTTTCATACAAATTATTTTACTAAGTTTCATTAAGTTGAGAAGCCCTTACCAAAACAAATAATTTTCAGCAATTATTACCAAACCTATTATCTCTCACCACACAATAGTGTTATTAAAATAAACAGCACCTAACGTCGCACTTTGTACTTATTAAAGACTTGTGTATTCATAATTGTGCGTCATTTTATTTATCACTAGCTGATGCCCGCGGGTTTGTCCGCCATAGGTATATGTAATAAAAGCTCTCGATTATATTATTATTTATAAAGCATCCTCTACAAGTAGCATTAAAATACAATTGTACCAATTTTTACGATAAAAATAATGGGAAAAGTGCGATTAAATAAAACAACTTCAAATAAGGTACAAGTTTATTATTTCTACAACTTTTGAAAATTGTGTCTTACACATCATAAACATCAACAAAGAAATAAAACTACTATAAAATAATATACATTGTATTCATTTATTAGGAGCATTTGAGTGTATAATATGTCGCCGTAAAACCGTAAAAATAGATTATATAATTATTTATCTCTCAAGATTGTCAACTATCAAAAAATTGTGATACAATTTAACACATAATTTTTCGTTAAATCATAATCCCTAGTTAAACTGTTACATTGCATTTGACAGATACCGCCTCGCACAGCGCAATTTTTCTACAGATTTCATTTTTTACAATTCTACGAAAAGATAATAAAATGCACTACCTACTAGCGTAAGTCACATTTCTTTAATTTCGTTCATCAACTTGGCGTAGAACTGTGAAGAATGTGTACGATGCTTTCATAATCTGAAAAAATATAGATAAATACAAATAAACTATATGTACTTGTATAACTTGAAAGTAGGTAGACATAATATATGTAGTAGAGAAGCATATAGTAGGTATAATTTTAATTTTACAACCACCTTTATTGGTTTCCATCCATCCATCTATTCTATATCACGATTATTATCAAAAATGTGAAGCTCCGGGAGTGGGCTCTACATTACTCACACTCACAAAAGACGCGAGGGACAGTGTGGTGAAGCCGCCGGCGGTGAGGCTGGCGACCTTGCGACAGCGCGTCATGGCCACCAGCGCGGAGCGGCGCAGCGCCGCGCTGCAGCTGTACCACGGGAACTGGTACACCGCGCCGCACACCTGCTCGCTCTAGGATTATAATTTTCTTTAATATTTATAGCAGAATAATTGACATGGAACAAAGAATGACAGAAAGATGAAGATGAAAAAATGAAGATGAAGATGAGGATGAGGATGAAGATTAAGATGAAGTTGGGGATGAGACTGAGAATGAAAACACATAATTAGTGGTAAACAACTAAAGTTGTCCACCCGTCATTCCGTCAGTTAGTCACATAAATTGATTGCTAAGGAGTAATTTATTTTAATCTTATTTTCACTATATTCTAAGCATTTTCTGAATTTATTTTAAATAAAAAAATATTGTTATAATAATAATAACCTCAAAAGCAAGCTCATTCCCTTCATAGCAGTAGATGAAGACCTGCTCCGCCATGGTGCAGAGGTAGCACGTCATGGACATAAATCTTACCAAGTCGCTTGTTAGCTGGAACATTGACGATTAAATGAAGAAATAACAAATTATTTAAAATACATCTTTCGAGAATAAATCACCTTAAATCACGTATTAAATCTAAATGTAGTTAAATCTACTGGCGAACAAAATGTAAACACTAGAAAATATAAGAAAAGGAATGAAAAAGATTTGATATAAATAGGGACTAAATGTAAAATATTTTCTAATATTAAAAATAGAAACGATCAGTTACCAAGTAAAACTTTCAAGTAATAAAGATTTTCCCAAACATAATTATCTTTTTATAATTTTCATTAGTCGATATGTAATCGATATATAATACATACGAAAGTTAACTGAAACGCAGTAACACAAATGATGACGAGTGACACAGTGAACTGCGCGAAGGTGGGCTCCGAGAAGCAGCCCTGCAGCTGCTCCACCGTCTGCAGCGTGGCCTGATGCTGCTCTACACAGTCACTGAGCCGCCCGTTTACCAGCATCTCTTGTTTTGATGTGAGACGCTGTGAAATGGTCTAATATGAATAATTTTAAGTGAATTCCCTGCTGGTTGCGTTTTATCACGATTATCTCCCTTCAAACCAGTAGTGGTGATGTGCCCATTGAAAGGTAAACCTTTGTACATGTTTATCGTACGTGGAATAAATTCCATGTACGATATACATGTGTGTCGTGGTACATCATCTAAAAATATTTTATCGGCTCTTTAGTTTCTGTCATCGAGTTAAATAACCATTTGATGAAACACTAATGATAAGCAATTTAAACAGTATCAGTGTCTATTTACTTTGTCTATACAAAAATGATTAAAACACCCTCTCTTAAACCTCGAAGGCATTAGAGTAAAGCTTCGTAGCGCCATCTGCATGTGGGCGTTCGTAGCAGAAGCAGTGGTGTGTAATAATCACAAACTCGTAGGCTTTTCGTAGCGATAAAGTGTATGTTGGACCTCGACAGCATTGTTTCGTAGCGACATCTACATGTAGCGGTTCGTAGCCGTAGTAGAGGTGTGTAGTATTCACAAAGTCGTAGCTGTTTTCGTAGCGATAAGGCATGTGAAGATTCCACGCGATCGCAACATCATTTATTTATTTATTTATTTATTTATTGGTTTACCAACGTTTGTTTACATTTTACTCCATACAAAAAATTTAAAAACACAAAAAAAAAACATGATAAATGTAACAAACACTTACAGGCAAACACAGCATGCAAAAACGTTAAAACAGTTTTTAATTAAGTACATATAAAGAAAAGAAAATTAATTACAATAGAAAAAAGTACATATATATACAGTTAATCTTATTCATAAGTTTAAAAAAAAATCTTGAAGTATTTTGCGGAGTTTGCTGGGGGGGGGGGGGGTCATGATTTATATAAGTATGTATGCGTATAGTGCTGTTTCTTGTGCTTGTATCTTTTAAAATAAATTCTTAAAATATGCTGTCGTATTTTAAAGAGAACCCAACGACAGATTACTAAATAATTACTACGTGGGTATCAGAACTTGAACTTTGAACGTTTAATATGTATTTAATTAACGAGGATTTGATTCAACAAACAATCAAACTCATACAAACTTTAAAATATACTTTCGTTTTGTGACTAACTGTGGCCCGCAATTTCACATGCATTCGAAATATTTCATTGCTACGCAGTTCTTTTTCTTCCTATGTGATGTTATATAGTTAGGCTTATAGCTCCTCAATAAATAGCATACTTATTCAACATTCGTTAAATAAATAAATAAATAAATCGTTTATTTGCAAGTAAACATGGTATACATAGGTGTTAAGAATAAGATACATTATTTCAGCATGTTTAGCCGTTATTCAACGGCATGCAAATACATTTTACATTAGATATACATTTTATATTATGTCTTCTTAATTTTATTTTATTAAAATCAATTCATTTGTTATTCATTCACATTATTATAATTAATATTTCACAATTCATTCATATTCATTACAAAAATTACATACATTATTACAAAATCAATATTAAGACGCAAGTAGACAATGTTAATTACGAGTTTAGGTATTCTTTAACACTATAAAAACATTTCTGTTGAAGCCATTTATGAAGTTCTTTAAAAAATAATTTAGTATCTAAGTTTTTTAATTTAGTTGGCACTTTATTATATATTATTACACTCATACAAAGACAGTTTTTATTATATTTTTTTAATCTAGGATTATCTTTTAAAATTAGTTTACTTGGATCTCTGCGACTACGGCTATTTAAATCACTTGCCTTTTTATAAAGATACATATGCTTAGTCACAAACACGCACATATCATAAATGTAAAGAGATGGCAATGGCAGCAGACAAAGTTTTTTAAATATCGGCTTACAGGACTGATCCGATCTCATACCACATAAGGCCCGTATACATCTCTTTTGAGCCAGAAATGCTCTTGTTATATCGGTACTATTGCCCCAGATAACAAGTCCATAACGCAAAACAGATTCCACGTAAGCGTAATAAGAAGTAAGTGCGGTTTTTAAGTTTGTAACCCTTCTTACTTGCCTTAATGCATAAACAAATTTATTTAATCTACTACACACATTTTCTATATGTAGTTTCCAGTCTATATTTGTATCTATTGTCACACCTAGAAACTTTATTTCATTTTTTGCTTGTATTTTAGGAATGTCAAAGTTAAATTTATTAAATTGTAAAAATTTTGTTTTGTCCAAATTTATTTTCAAATCATTAATGTCAAGCCATTTTATTATGTTGTCAATACTATAATTAATGTCATTTATGTGGTCATGTATATTATTTTTGTCAGAAGTTACAATTAAAGAAATGTCGTCAGCAAATAAGATGCACTTGTGATTTGTTATATTAACTATGTCATTTACATATAATACAAAAAGAATTGGACCAAGTACACTGCCTTGCGGTACGCCATATTTTATTATTTCGTAGTCAGAAAAATAATGCGTTATTTCATCGTTTTTATTTACTTCAGAAATTGTTACACACTGCTGCCTATTTTGAAGGTAAGATCTTATCCAGTGAAGCGTTTGCCCTCTTATACCGTACGATTCTAGTTTTTTTAATAGTTTATAGTGTGACACGAAGTCGAACGCTTTGGAAAGGTCAAAGAAAAGAGCTGTAGTTAATTTGTTTTGATTAATGCTGCCTAAAACTTTATCCATCAGGGAATATATAGCCAATGTGGTTGATTTATTTTTCTGAAACGCATACTGATCTTTAGCAATAATATTAAATTTATCACAAAAATTAACTAGTCTTTTATGCATACACTTTTCAAAGATTTTTGATAGAATGGGTACCAAAGTAATAGGTCGATAGTTATTTACGTCATGTTTGTTGCCTTTTTTAAATAACGGCTTTACTATAGATTTCTTTAACGCTTCGGGAAAAATCCCCAATGAAAAGGAGACGTTTATAAGATAGGTAAGAACATCTAGAATTTCATCGATACATGACTTTATCACTTTAGTAGTCAATCCATCATAACCTACAGAGCTAGTCGTCTTCAAAGAGTTTACTATCATCTTTACTTCATTAGTCGTCATGGGATTAAGAAACATAGTGTTTGTATTTAAACTAATATTACTTTCATATACCATAACATTGCGATTTGTCAGGGTCGTAATTGAATCTATATAATGTGTATTAAATGTATTAGCAATATGTGTAGGGTCTGTAATTGTAGTATTGTTGTATGTAATTGTATCTATGAAATCTATGTTATTTTGATCCGCAACTTCATTTTTTATTTGCTTTAGTAGTATTAGAACTGTTATGTATAAATTTTATATTAGCTAATTTTTTTGATTTATAAATACATTTTTTCAATACATTCGAGTATTTCAGGTATCTAATTTTATTTGCTGCATTTTTTACTTTATAATAATTGCATCGTAGTAAACGCTTTGTTTTGCAACTTTTTCTTAGACCCTTACTGATCCAATTTTTAGGTATTGTGCAGCTACTTTTCAATTTAATTTTAATATATGGAAAGCACAGGTTATAAAAAAGGCAGAAGTGTTCGTGAAATGAATTAAATGATGCGTTAAAATCCAACTCTTCACAAACATTTGCCCAGGAGAGATTACTCAGACATTCCCTAAATTTTTTTTATATTAGTTTGATTATAATCTCTTTTAAAAATGTAATGAGGTGTAGGGAGATGTTTTATGATGTTTGTTGGAAAACTTATCAATTGTGCTGTCTCGTGATCTGACAAATAAAGAGGCAAAACGGATGCAGAGGCATTAGGTATATTGCTTAATATGTGATCTATACAGGCAGTATTTCTAGTTGGAACATTAATATGGATGTTTAAATTAAAGTTTCGCATCAAATGCTTAAAGTCATCAGTAACTTTCCCTTTCCTTAAGGTGTTAATATTTAAGTCTCCTGTAAGAACAAATTTTGTTTTTGAGTTATATTTTAAATTTAAGTCATGTAACAGTCGGTCAAGTCTATTTAAAAACGAATACGGATCTGATAAAGGTGTTCGATATATACAAATAATAATTAATTTTATGCTTGGAATCTCTATCCTGAGGAAAGCGCGTTCAAATAACTTCTTCAACTTTGTAATAAAAGATAGATATTACAAAAGTGAATAACTGAATTTCAATTTAATTTGTACGAAGCAAGAACGTTCTCAAACTCATTACTATAACTAATCTAAAACGTAGCAAGAACTATCAGAAATCACGCCCTACCCACAACACAAATGTTACAATTGATACTTTGCAATATTACCTCTTGATGGAACTGGATAGTGAAATTTATAATTTCGATTTTGAAATGAAGCATTGACTAGATGTTATAATATGATAAATTAAATGTAATTATAAAAAAATACGACCGGTTTACTTGCGATTATGGTGTTACGAAACCAAATATCTTATACACAAAATTATATACAAATATCCTACCCCGTTCTCCACACACAAGTCAGCACACAAGCTGCTCAACCTCTGCGACACCAGCCGCAGCCGGCACCGGCACTGCGCGATCAGCGTCACCACCAGCACATCCTTGCTCACGTTGAGGCAGGCCGCCGCGATGATCGCCACCACCTGGTGACTGTAGGTCAGCTCGTAGGCGGGGGACTTTGAGGTGTCGTATGGATACCTAGACGAGATAGTTATATAGCATAATGTGTTATTCTGGTTAAGTTTATCTGTCTACAAATTGATCTTTTAATAGAAAACATCATTTTTATACGCATTAGGTTTTCTTCTCGTAAGTATTTTTTAGTTTTCTTACGAGGATACCTATTTAAACATAGATGATAGATATTAAGTACATTGTGAAAACATCTATAAAAAATGTCTTACATTGCGATATGTGTAAGGTGAATGCAAGTAAAATGTTGGTTTAAGGAGGTTTAATTAAGTCTCGTGTTTTGCTCATCTTCCGATGCTACCGTGTATATAAGTTTAAATTATATGAGCTTATATATCTTCATAAAACAGATAATTTCGCGCTGGTTAGTTTTTCATCATTTTCTATATCAGAGCAAGAAAAAGAATAAGTCCTATTTCTAGCAAGCTGCTTGAATATTACCAAAATCATGTTTTCAATATTATCAAACGAAAAACGAATATTACACCGAATAACAAGTTCTATCTATACTATTGCCGCTACTTACCATGCTCGATAAGGCAGCTGGTTATCCTGGGCTTCCATGGATGCGGCCGCTGTGAACCCGACCAGTGTCAACATCGATATAGTGAAGAATATGAACAGGTGCATGTTTGTCCCTCTGTTACAGCTAGAGGATAATTATATTACTTTAATAATATCATATAGTTACTAATGAGTGTGGAAGCATTCATTTATTAGATTTAATAATGTAGATATCGCTTTGGATAGTCTAAATAAATATGCCTTGAAGGTGATATTCTACTAGGATTCATTTGAACCCCCCGGTTTACTTCGCTACAAAATTTAATTTATTATCAACATTTTTTTTTAACTCTAGATAGGGAAGCGCTTGACCACAATCTCGCCTGATGGAAAGCTAAGATGTGGTCTAAGATGGTACGCGCTTCCCTAGTATTTAATTTCTTAAGATGGTATCATGATAGACATAGTTTTTTTTTTCACAATATTTCAAACATGTGATCTTTCAATCATTATATTTGTAAATTAAAACAATACTTTTGAGTAAAAAACTTTAATAAATTGTGATTATTTAAATAAATAAATACCTCTGTACGATCTCCCATTCTTCATCCGTCTCAGCACCTTTCAGCATATCATCATTCCCTTCCACGATAGCCTGGATCCTCTTCCTTCTCACCAGCAGGTTGAGAATCTTCACGGAGTGCACCAGGTTCGTGCACATGAGGAAGGCGGTGGCCGTCATCAGCGGCAGGTTGCCCCAAATCATGTACAGGTCCACCAGCTGGGTTATTATATATATACCTAGCGATGGACGATCATATTCTTTGTAATACAAGAACTACCAATATATTTAAGCTATAATAACCTTTATGGAAAAAGAACATTAAACTACGTAATCCCTAACTTAATAAATAGACTACCTAAAACACTTAAAGATACACTAACAAATAAAAATCTTAAAATAAAACTAAAAAACTACTATGAACAATTAATTATTGATAAATATTCATAAGTACGAACATGACTAAAATTATGTATACTTATCTTAGACTAACGTCATAATTTGTGTTTGTATATGTGTATATATACATAAAATACACACATACATTATCTACTCACATATAATTGTGTAAAAAATGTCATTCAATTTATCAATTACATAATTAATTCTGTAAGCGAAAATCAACACCCTGTGGGTGCAGTTGCGATAAGATGTAGATTATTTTTTTTTTTATTTCTACCCACGATTGTTATGTATTTCTTATGATAATTAAATAAAAGATGTACTTAGATGTTGCGGGATATTTTTGTTAGATTTGTGAATGATTGTATGTAATAACTAATATGTATTATTGTTTGTCAATATTATCGAATCTTTGTTTTCTATGTCGACGGCGCTGGCGCGCGGTAAATCTCTAAAGAGATTATGTTTGTGCCAGTTTAATTTAATTTATAATGAATTGTATTATTGTAGTAAATATAAATAAATAAATAAATAAATAAATTTAAGTATCTACTTATAATGTGTTTTAAAAATTTTCATAGCTGTATTAGTAAGCGTAGATTTTGTTATAGACAGCATTTAAAAACCTATCAATTTATTCTAGTTTCGAGTGATTGCAGAATTCACACCCGTGCCAATAGATTATAGGATAGGCTTTCTGTATTTTTAATGTCATGAAAAAATAACCATTGTCACAATAAACAGCCTATCATATACCTACGCAATATCGAAAAAAAAACCATCTTAGATGTAAATGTTTTTTTTAAATATCTAGATAAAGTCGCGATAAAGAAATCGCTTTTAAGCGATAAGGTCACCTTTTGTACTTCGCATCCAAACAGATATATATTATACTGTACATTGTAATATTAAATGGTGTGGTACAATAAATGATTAAATAAATAAATAAATAAAGTTTCCTTGTACGCCTCGTTCTTTACTAGTTTTGACACAAGAAAGTGTTATCAAAAATCACTCACCCAAAAGGAACATAAACACACAGACAGTGTAACAATTATACAAAGATAGTTTCCACCCCTTCAGTCCGTCCGGTGCCCACAAGCCAAATATTTTCAGACATGTCAATGAAAAGCGAATTGAAAAATTAGCATTTTCCACCACGACACCCATCGTCACCACGCTATTGATCAGTGTGGGTTTCCATTAAACAGGAATAAATACAAATAAAGACAAACAGAATGTTGACTGAAGTTACAAGTTTACTTTGGCATTATTTGAATTACAGGTTTAGCTGTTGTGTTGAATCAACAGTGAGTGAGCGCTTTTAAACTAAAATTTAATATTAGTTTTTGCTAAAGAAACGGATTTTTTTTTTCTCTTTTCGATTCATACGTCAATTAATTATTATTGATTCAGTAACAATTCACTTTCCTACATATTTTTGACATAGATGTTCCTTACTTTTATGTACATCAACTTTTTTTTGAGAAAGTCACTCGCTTGAAATTGCAAAAGCAATTGAAAATCTAATGCAGTGGAATATAATAGTGAATGAGGGATAGAAAATATATCAAAATTCCAGATCTATCCAATAGTAAGTATGAAATATTATCGAAACCTGTTATCATTATGATATGACAATTAAAAGGTCTGATATGTAAGAGTCGGCTTGGACATGTAATGCGGGCTATTATCTCGACCTTCATATCAAAGAAAATGTCTAATTTTACACAAAATATTAACTAGATCTTGACCGAATCTTTTCTCATTTGTAAAGAGAATTAAAGCCACTAAAGAATACGATGTAGAAAAAAAAACAATTAAACCTCCGTATCCGAACTTTCTTAATTTATTCAAATTAAGAAATAGTAAGAGTATAACGAAAAGCTCTATACAGTACTCCCAAACTGATAATGCGCATAGAAAAATTCGTCACTGTTCGGCAACTGTCATGTTCCCCGGGCCTCCGAAGACGATATATATATAGAGTGGTTAAATGTATTTTCTTCATGCATAGTTTATTAGAATTATGAGTTTTATTGTGATTTTATGGTAAAAGAGATAAGTAACGAAATTTGTTTCGATAATTCAATGTAAGTTAATAGCGAGGATAAGCCACACGATTGCGAATATATATTTGTTGTATTGATTTACTTGGAAAATTCTATACTTAGAACTATTAAAGTGTCTTACTGAAGCTGGCGTAATGATGGATGTATGGAAGGTTAAAATAAGACAAAGTTTATATTTAAAAAAATGATTTTCAAACACTGGTTTACATTTAAATTGTGAAATCTAATCATTAAAATCTCAGTCCAAAGGATTTACAGAATCAGGGATTATCTCTATTTCTGATATCGTAGAATGATCAGAACTTTCATTATGCTCCTATTAATTTTCACTTTCCCCACTAGTTACTATCTGCTACCTGTGTAAATAATCATTTTACCGGAAAATTCAACTTTGAAACAAAACTAAGAAGGGTATGTAACAGCAGCTCTATATAATTCCATACAGAGATAATCCGTGCGGTCACCACCAATATATAAAGACGACTGACGGATTTTTGAATTTTTTGACTGACAGGCTACCGTCACCTATCGCCCGAATTGTTTTCGATTGTTTATGACTCTGAATTGACTCCTATTTCTTTCGAACAAGGTGCAAGATGCAAGTGCATTGTTTAGGGCACTTACGATTCAATGATTCGGGGTGATTCGGGTGTTTCTGGAAATACGATAATTAGCGAAGATCTGCATGCGCATTATTAATTTTGGAGTACTGTACGTTGTCTGTTAACTTTTAAATCCTATAATCATGGACGTATAAAAAAAGACGGACGGAGTATCGCCTAAACATTGAGTGAAGCCTAGTAATGGCGGCGACACATCCATGTGTGTGTGCCAGGTTGATTGCCAGATGCAATAAAATTACCCCACACTTTAGTATTTTTATTTTTCAATTTGTTATACTTTTTATGTGTACTCTAACTATTAGAACCTATGCATAAATACAATTACTATTTAGCTTTGACGAATCAACCACTGGACGCGAAACCAAAGGAAAATGTATGAAAACTTGTTCAACCAATATTGGGGGGAGGAAAGGTATTGTCTCCTTAATTATTATTAAAATAAATAAAATAAAATAAATAAAATGTCAGTTTATAACCAAACAAATAGGAAACATGCTTCATACGATTACAGTATACATATACTTGAAATTTTCAAATTAACAGGCTTATAACAGATGTCGAAGACAGTGTTAATTGGCCTTGATATTTTTTTTTAAATATGGTTGTTATATAAGGGTTAGCAGAGTATACATGTTTTTGTGAGAAGAAAATGCAAAAACAAATTTGCATTTTGTATCAAATTATTTTATCGTAATTTTAAAATTAATTTACTTTACATCAACTCCCCGACTTTTGGGAGAATGAAATTTTGAAATAATGGCAACACTATGGTAACAGCTGTCGTGATGACAATGGCGGCTGTATTTTTTTCTATAAATTTTGCCGTCATAATTTTGTCATTAAAACATAAAAGAAATAACTTGCTTCCCTGTGGAATGTAATCCCCTGTGTTTTGTTATTTAAAATTGTACTGTTGCGACACCATTTAACTACGCAAGACGGCATTTTAAATATTTTTTGTGAAACAGTGACGCGGTTAATCAGTCGGTAGCTCACGACGTAATGGCGGTCGACTAGCTTACTATGGTGAGAGTGTGTGCGTGTTCATTGTCTTTACACGATCGCTAGCTTACTATGGTGGCTTCACGTTGTTTGTTCGTAAAACGGCGTCCGTCTTTTTTTATACGTCCATGCCTATAATAAACTAGCTGGAGCCTAGATTTTATCAGTGTACAATTCTTAGGTAAGTACCGATATGATCAGCTGTTTTTGCGTAAAAAAACAAACATGAAGTGAACAAATAGTAAATAGGTAGTAAAAATGTCGTTCTACAATTGTAGATTAAGGATTTCGTTCGAATTTGTGTGACCGGCATTATGCCAATCTAAAAAATTAAGGGCCGATTTTTCAATCTATGGTTAAAACTTATCCGCCCAATAAAATATTACACGATAATATTAAAATGTCACTCATAAACAGTCAAAGACGGGCAAAGAATACATTTTTGAAATGGTAGTTTAATACGTTATTCGACGAATAAGTATTAACCAAGGATTGAAAAATCACCCCTAAATCAAATTTAATTTTTTAGATTGGTCATTAGAGTCACAATACCAATTTCACGTTTTGACTCTATTACTATGACTACAACGCGGTGTAAACTATTTTTTGACTTAATGAGCGTTTTTGAACTATGAACGTAACACATATTAAAATAAAACAATTTTTACAGGTTGAAATAGAAAATTGATACCAAATATTATTCATATGGAAATGAATGATACCTAAGGATAAGTGGCTACCATTTATCGCTAAATATTTACCCTTATTTTTACATTCCATTACATTCGCACCACTCCCATCTGATAAACAGAATATATAACATTATATGCAGCTGAATAAAAAGCCTGTTACGTAAGCTCTTTCCACATAATGAGATACCTAAAAGCACCTATACCTATAGGCACCTAAATCTATAGACTATACGTATAGGTGCCTATAGGTATAGGTACCTATATGTAGGCACGTATAGCGGTCGATTGGTCTAATCTCGACATCTCACAGCCGTGGGCCGGCTCTACGATATTTATTCCAATAGTTATTCCCGCCCGTGTTCACGCTGTTCGTTTATAAGTATGATTTTATGCCACGTTTAAACTTTATGGGGGCAGTATTGTTAGAATAGTGACTTTTTGCTAATGATTATGCTCTATAAAGCTGGCAATTATAAAGTATATTAATTAGTAATTAACAAAAAGGAGTTCAATTAGAATTAATATTCACATAGGTACCTATACTTAATGCATTTCCATCAGTATTTGTTCATCAGTTTAAAGATATAAAGCATTATATTCGCAATAGATGTTTCAGTAGTTTAATACACATTAAAATTTTACGTTGGTTAATAAGTAGGTATGTGGCTGTTTGATAACCAAGTTTATCAATATTATTGGCACTTTAAAAAAGGAGTAGATTATCAATGCTATTGTTATTTGTTTTATTTTGTTATGTGATGTCTATGTTCATGTTAACTTTTTACAGGATAAACCTATTTCGACAATTCATTTTTTATTTACAAGCTGATAGTTAATCTTATTTTTAACACAAATCTTATTGGTATTTAATTCTTAATAAAGCGCGATTAACTCTATCAGCATCTCTACTTAGTTACTTTTAATTATGATACACTGCCAATTCTTCCTTATAAACTTAGTACACATTTTGCTAAAAGCTCCTGTGGCCGATGCCTAAGCATCATCAAGTGGGTGTCACCTGTTGCGGGGGGCGTGTCCTGCAGCGGCTGGTGCCGCGCGCCGCCCTGCCGCTGCCGCAGTCCTGCAGCACCAGCCGAGCCAGCATGACGCACCGCCTGCGCTTCGACGGCAGCTTCCTGTCGCCAGAACGCTGACGTTTACTTAAACATAAGGTGAGTAGATGTCTTGAAGGTTGTTGGTTTAAGGGTTCAGGACAGGATCTTTAGATATTGCAGTTTTGAAAATTCTGGGGCGAAGTTGTTGGTTGTTTAGGAGTTTTTAAATTCTTGCAGAAACTTCTGCATTTTTTTACATCGTATTATTTAATCTGGGGTAAAATAACGTAGGTACCGGTCTAAAGATATTAACAGAAGTTTGAAATAAACTAACACTCCATCTTTTCTTCTTTATTTCGTAAAATTACAGCAACTCTGTGTTTAAATTACAAAAACTCTACATATCGCACTGAACATAAATTAAAATATTGAAATTAACTATATTTCATTTACACAAACCTACGACACAACAGAATTCACTTACCATCCGAACAAGTTACAATTTAAAAATTTCCCTCAAAACAACAAAAAAAAACTAAATGAATCGGTCCAGTTAATAATCGTGATAGGCCTATTTATTGATAAGCAACGAATAACTTAAGGATTTTTAAAATAATTTGTAAATGTTTTATCCATCAATTTTTTAACGCAGCGCACTGCTACACAAAGCGTGAATCACAAAAAAAAAACACGAAAAAGACGAATAAATACAATCATTGTCTCAAACAGGAATAATTGATCAACTAAAATTCCTTCTTACTGTTCCAGCGTAATGATATGATAATTCTTGACTAAGTTCTATATCATAAATAAATAACCTAAACTTTTCTATAACACTCAACAAAAAAGGATAATATTTCTATACAAACACAGATCATTTAATAACTTTTAAAACGAATCTCAAAGTCTTTTGAGAGAACTTTATTAACCCGATGACAAAATAATTACAAAGGTTCAATCAATTTCGTTAAATTTGAACTTTGAATCACTTTGTAAAATTACTAATAAAAGATTATTTTCATCAATTTAAAAGTTGATAATGTTTAACAAAATCAGTCTATCATTAACGACTAGTTATATCTAGAAGACCGATTCAAACGTATAAATACTATCTAGGTACTTACTTTTATTTTGCCTGAAAGGTAAAACACCACTACAGGTGCCTGTTTAAATTTTAAGAGTATAAAAATATGTTAGATCTTCGATGGTAGAACTAATTTCATCCTTGATACTTTATGATGGTTCTCGAGCTAAAAATTACAGAGCTCTACAGCAAACGATAAATAAATAAGTAATTAAGTACGTGTTTCTATATAACGGAACTATCTATGCCCCCGGGTTTTACCCGCAGTGCTCCACTCCTGTTGGTCTTAGCGTGTTGACTTATAGCTTATATAGAAGCCCAATAAATGGGCTATCTAACACTGAAATAATTTTTTAAATCAGACCAGTAGTTCCTTAGATTCGTTCAAACAAACAAACAAACACTTCAGCTTTATAATATTATGTAGTATAGATATGTACGAAATATAGTGATCATCTTCAAAGTAAATAAATCTAGCCTAAGTAAGCAAATCCTTTTAGCTTTTCATCTATAACGCTCTTTGTAACGGTGAATGATTTATTAATCTTTGCGTAATTAACAAAGAAGTGGCTCTTAAATTGATTTAAGGAAGCCTAAATTATCTAAAACGGGTTGTAAAGAAAATTCTAGATCTTCTCATCCTTACTTGCAAATACGGAGAGCTATTACAATTCTGATAAAAAAAACTTGCATCTTCTTCTTGCATTACGAACTAGGATATAGGTAGATAGATACATATTTATATATTTATATATATATTTATATTTAAATACTCTTTATGGCACACACAAAGTTTGACAAAATCAGGATAATATACTAAGCAATTGGCGGCTTTATTGCACATAATATACTTCACTAGTGAAGTTTTACGAAAAAATAAGTTACTCGACTGACTATAGGTAAATTCTAGGCGGATGCAATAAAAGCTGCACTTGTCTCCTAAAGTTCTACATTTTTTTTCAACTGTAAAGGAATCTATCAATATAACAATAAAATAAAATTTGCTACGCGACTGCAAGGACATGACAATACGAATAATGTCGGACAGCATACTCTGTCCGGAAATTAAAAAACCTTTCATTTCGATACGATTCACAAACAGGACTCCATCAACAATTAAAATTAAAATTGAATCATTGGATTGAAATACATATGTATTATAAATCAGAAGATTCGATTAGATTAAACAATCGGCTACAAAAATCTGTATAAAGTGAAACTGAACCAAACCAAACTGAACAAAGAAGTGAATTGTGTTTAGTATAGTATGTACTATTTTCAAAAGATACATTATCAAAACAAATAGAATACAAAGTAATATGAGAGTATATTCAAACTGTATTCTAATTTCCAAATTTATTCTAAAACTCCCACTGCATTGCAATTTGCATTGTGCTATTGGGGGAAATATTAAGGAAAATAACTATATAAGCTAGATATGGGTATGATTTTTCCAAAGTAGTCTTAAAGTATTTTTTTTTTTAATTTAATTCAGCACTTTTAAGGCGTGCATTATTGTAATGAAGAAGAAACATGTACTTTCTAAGAATAAGTACGTCTTTCCGAACCGATACATGGTGCTCAATAATTCCTTTACGTATTTTGAAGATTCAAAAGTGCACCTAAAAGAAGTCTACTTAAACAGTTTTATTTGCGTTTTAGTTTTAACATTCGCTAGTAAAATATCCACATAATATGCTACATTATCATCAAATGGGAGCAAGTATAACATAAGAATCTCGTGGACGTGTACACAAATCCGTGTGCGCTATTTGTGAGGCATTCCGGGAATGAAGGGTCGTCCCTTTGCTAACCAATTAACGCGAACTATTTTCTATTGTCGCATATTTTTCATTTTTTTGCACTTTTCGTATTAATGTTTATTGTAGGTGAATTAACAAAAACGTTATATGGAAGCGTACTAGAAAATCTGTACGTATTTTTTCTGCTTATAATTTACAAGGTAATGCAAATATCTACTAGTATTTTCTAGTGTTTGATTATACGCGAGTATTAGACATTTAGCAATTAAAGATTTTAACGGAATTTAAACGCGATTTAATCTTTAAAATTTTAATTTATAAGTACTACTTAACCGGCCTTAATAAGATTTTGTATTCTAAAATATATTAGATTTATGTTTCACTGGGAAACGAAACAAACCTTTTAAAAAAGAAGAAAAATAGGAACTAACATTAATAAAAAGCTTTAGGAGATTTGTAATACTATCTTTGGAATTTAAATTTCTCGCCTCTTTTCTAAGAATTAAAAGATAATAAAACAGAAACTCTCATCAACGTGCTATAAAAGATTGTTGAACAAAAATAAACAGACCCGATGAAAATGACTCTACAATTAGGTTGTGTGTGGTGTCTACTACTTAAGAGATAATAATAAGTTTAACTAGGTACCACAAAATATATATAACAGCATTTTAATGTTATCTGTGTTATTTCCAAACGAATCCAGTTAAGAGTAGGTACATACAGAAACAGTTTTATGAATATTTTACCCATGAGTTTAATTTTTAAACTCTTCTTGTCTTACGCTGAAACATGGATGTAATAATATAACGTGATCTGAAAATTCGTCCATTACTTTTAATACTTGTCTCGCTTTTCTGACAGTTCCAAAACATACATTGAAAACCAATAAATATTTGAAACAACTCTACAATCGAACATTTAAGCGAAAGAGCTTTGTAATGAAACCTCAAGTGCAAACTTTTCAGCCACTGAAAAGCGACTAAATTCACCATATTGCATTACTTTCAACTCAATACAAAACCTCCACCAGTCTAGTTAATATGCATTATCAATATTATCATACAAATATACGAGGGGTCAACTTGTACTGGCCGGTTTAGCTCTCAGGTGACTCGCTGATCTCATTATAAACGTATCAAACTTGAGATGACCCCTCACTTGTGAATATTGTCGAAACATAGTTGTTTAACTAGCCCCGTCCCGTCTTTGCTCGATTTCAATACACCATGTTATTTATTAAACAAACTAGCTTACCGCCCGCGGCTTCGCCCGCTTTGTCTAAAATAATTATATATCTACTAAAACCTTCCTCTTGAATCATTCTATCTATTAAAAAAAACCGCATCAAAATCCGTTGCGTAGTTTTAAAGATTTAAGCATACAAAGGGACATAGGGACAGAGAAAGCGACTTTGTTTTATACTATTGCATTGTGATGATACATATAAATAGGAAACATTTTGGTTCCTTACCTAGTGAAATTCTTTCAATAGCCTTTTACCAGTTACATTTTATACAGCATAGACAAATTACCAAGTCAAAAAACCAGTCATTTAAACTTTTCCAGTTAGAAAAATGAATAAAACATTTAATTTCTTAAATCCTAAACCCTGATAACAGATGTTGTTTATCTTGATGATTAATATTCGAAAAGATATCGAATACCACTTTATTGAAAAAATTGTGAATTAAATACAACTCCAAAGAATTATTTGAGTTATTAACCACAGAAACAGATCACAGCTGTATTATGAATCTAACGACGCATAAAAAAGACTTTCTTAGACTTAAGTTTTTTAAATGCAGTAAAAAATATAAAACGTATGCGAGATAAACAAGCATTTAATTTTAATCCGTGCCATGAAAGCAGTATTCGGCCATTTTATTGACAATAACATTTGAGAGCTCGTAAACTGACAAAAGATCGCGGCCGGTGGGATGCTTAGCATCTCATTTCACTAGATACTTATTATACGTTAATGTTCGTCTGATACAAAATATCTTATTTATATGGGTATACAAATACGTATAAAGTTACAATATGTATTTTACTGTAATTGGGATATCTAGAACTCTACGCGGCAATGTTCTCGACTAAGTCTAATCTATTAGAGAAGAAATTATTAAACTGTATTTATTTCTACGATTTCACTGACTGCATGTACTAAGGCAAGTGGCATATCTATGAAGTAACTAAATACCAAACAAAAGAAACATCCAATTAAATTTGACTTAATTTTCGTTAAAAAACAAACATATTATTTTGTGGTCACTTATGTAGGACTATCAAATATAATATTTACAAACAGCTTAATGAAAATAGCTCTAACATTAAAAGCTATTAGGAAGGAATAAAAAGATACAAGGATCTACAATTGAAGACACATAAGGAATCCTTCAAGCTGTCTTTCTTCATTATTGCGCTAAACACGATCACAAATCTCCGATAAATTAATTGAATCCCTTTTATCTCGGAACACATTAGCCTCCACTTACGGCCAATAAAAGCGAATCACTTCACGCGTAGTTAACCGTAATTATAAAACCAATGAACGTACGGATTGGACCTAGGAAACGAAAGCAAATAATGTTTGTTGTTTAAGTGATTGCTAGGGGATGTAGCGCAAATATAGACTAATACTTTATGATTTATATTAGAAAGAAAGAAAGAAACATCAATAATATATCAGATACTACAATAAAACGAATCGATTATTTACCTGAATTGCTGAAATAACATAATTACAAATTAATGAGAATTTTTTTAACATCGCTTTAAAGTCCAGGCCAAATTTTCTGCGTAATTTTTTACAGAATAAAGAAGTGAGGATGATTTAATTCTTTGAAGTTAGTACCTATACCTTACCTTACTTTTGTAAAGTTTGTAGAAAGGATTTTTGTTATAAAAAATAAAAAGAATGTATGAAACCCTTAACTTCTGTAAATATTTAAGCCTGTAATAGTATTTTTTCGTAAAGCAAAAATTTCATTAATTTCACAAAACATTTAAAGGTGCGAGATTCCTAACTTTAATGCGGCTTACAAAGAATTTTAAAGCTTCGCATCTAGTACCCAACTGTGTTAGATTTCACAAACATATTCCATGGGAATGAACTATATTTTTAATAATTGTTATTATTAATAATTGTAATTATCGGTAATTATTTTCGTGAGAAAAGAGTGCTTTCTTTTAATTTATAGGTATTATTATTTTTCAGTTTCTGCACTTTGTTTTATTATTTTAAACCTAAAATGTATCGACTACAGAATATGTCGCTACCAAGATATTTTTTTCTTTCTTTTTTTTCTTTAAAAAATAACTGAAAATCTAATTATTGATGTGCAATACGATACATTTCAGAACATTTTTAAATCATTTTTGCCAATTTCAAAGCAGTTCATTGAAAGATAATTTCAGTGAGCGAGCGGCGAAGGGTCATTCCCATTATTTTTGTTTGTAAAGCAATCTGCAATGTTTGCGGCCTTCCGCAAACACGGCAAATTGTCACCGTGTTTACCGCCAGTGTTGCCGTACAGCTTGCCGACTTGTTGATCTAGTCGTACTTTTATTTTATTTCATTCGCTATTTTATAATAGTACAAAGTACTGGATTGTTCTGAAGCATTGTTTTTAGGATAGAGATTCTATTTCATTTTCCATTTTACATACAAAATACAGCATTGTTTTGGAACATAGTTTTAGAAGGTATAGTACCTAATGTTATTGAGGTATTTTATATGATAGCAAATGTGATGAAATTGTACCCAGTGAAATATTTCTTTATATGTGGTATTTTACTCATTGCTATAAAATTAAATGACCTCAATTTTTAAGAGCTTTTATAACTTGGAATAATTGCAATTGATTTATTTTTCACACAAATTTAAATACGAATATAATAAAACTAATGAATGGAAATGAAAATCACGAACTTATGGTTCCTGATTTTCATGTGGTTATAAAAGACAATTAAGTAGGTAGACTTTTTACCAATAACTAATAACTTTACGATGTAAAGGGCGAAAGCCCAGGGCCGGAGCGGCGGAAGGGCGAGTGTGAAGACGCCATGGCTCCGCCCGAGACGCCGCCCGCCGCGCCCGGCACCGCCGCAACTTCTCCCACTGCCGCACAACCCGCACTCAACAATGTGAGTAGATAGTAGTTAATTGTAGTAGAAAACACTTGTAACAATTTAAAACACGATTCATTTCATGATTTATCGCTACGTTCGGACATACACATACGTCATATTATTATCATAAATAGAATCCGGTACAAATCAATTGAGAGTTTTTATAGAAGAGAATTACACCTTGTAACTGCAATGTAATGGAAAACGTTTAAACTGAGTATACAAAAGAACAATTTCTGCCTACAAAAGAAATGATCTCGTAAATCTTAAGGTCCGATATACTTGTAGCAAATCCCGAAAAGCCGCTCCATGGTGGTGTCGCTGACGCCGGCCCGCGAGCGCGAGACCTGGGCGAAGAAGGCGGAGTTCCTGCTGGCAGTGGTCGGCTTTGCGGTGGACCTCGGCAACGTCTGGCGGTTCCCCTACATCTGCTACCAGAATGGAGGCGGTGAGTGCCTCTCTGTTCTGGAAATCTTGAAGGGATAACAAGGGTTTTCTGTTTTGTATAATGAAAAAAAAACAGTTGAAGATAATAAAATAGCATTGTGTGCATGGCTTTCCTGGAATCACACTACATTAGACGATAATAAATTACACAATTAGACGATCAAAAAGTTCTCTGTCTACGTTAGAGTTAACTTCAAGAACTGATTCGACGTTATGCGGTAGCAAAAGCACATCAACAATAATTTTCAAATTTCTTCCCGATCTATTTGCTACTACTACTACTACTACTACTACTCCTGTGGCGCTGAAACCCCGAAGTGGGTCTTGGCCTCCGAGACGAGAACTCTCCACCTTCCCCGGTCCTGAGCGGTCTCTTGCCAATTGTCACTGGCTTGAAGCGCACTCAGGTCCCTCTCCACTTGATCGCGCCAGCGATACTTGGGTCGACCCACCGGCCGACGGCCCAAGGGACGGCCCAAGTATGCTCTCTTCAGACCTCGCTCCTCACCCATTCGCTCTACATGACCAAGCCAACGCAGGCGATGCGCTTTTATTTCCCCAAGTATATTTGGCTCGGCCATGAGTTTTTCTAATTCGGCATTCTTCCGGATTCTCCAGCTTCCATCCTCTTGTCTGATAGGACCAAAGATCTTCCTAAGAAGCTTTCGTTCTGTGACTAAAAGGTTACGCTCTTCGTTCTGGGTTAGGGTCCAGGCTTCACAACCATAAGTAAGTATTGGTCTTATAACCGTTTTGTATATCCGCAGTTTGGTTTTTTTACTTAGAAGCCTAGACACGAGGACTTTATGCAAGGCTGCACCACACTTGAGGGTATTTTGTATGCGGATTTTAATTTCTTCCTCTCTAGTGTGTGCATCCGTTATCGTGCAACCCAGATATCTGAAGCTAGCTACTCCCGTGTACGTCGTATCTCCAACCTGTAGGTTTTGGCGTTGAGTTCGTGTGTTCCTATAGCGCTTCATGTGGAGATATTCCGTTTTTTTTACGTTTATTTTTAGTCCGACCTTTTCAGCTTCTTGTTTTAAGGTCTCAGCGGCTTTACCCACTTCGTCACGGTTTTCACCAAGCAATGCGAGGTCGTCAGCATATCCAATCACCAAATGCTTTCCATTTAGTAACACTCCGCAGTCCAATGCAAGCATTTTCCGCAGGATATATTCCAGTACCAAATTGAATAGCACAGGCGACAGAGAATCGCCTTGTTTTAATCCGGTGAGCACCGCAAACTCTTCTGATAGTTCTTTGCCCACCCTCACTCGCATGTTACTGTCTCCAATAGCTGTTTTTATTAAGTCCACCAGTTTGGCTGGAATACCAAGCTCCTTTAAAATTGTAAACAGGGCGCCCCTATCAATACTGTCATAAGCCTTCTCGAAATCTACAAATAGCGCGTGCATGCTCAGAGCGTATTCCCACCTCTTTTCCATGATCTGTTTGAGGAGGAAAATCTGGTCGATCGTACTTCGGTTTCGACGGAACCCACACTGATAATCACTGAGGATTTTTTCCGCGTAGGGTTCCAGTCTATCCAGCAATATGTACGACAGGATTTTATATGCTGTTGGCAACAGAGCAATTCCGCGGTAGTTGCTACATTTCCTCTTGCTACCTTTTTTGTGAACTGGGCAGATGATCCCTGTATTCCAATCTTTTGGCTGTATATGTTCCTCCCATATCCTTCTGAGGATTTCGTACAACTTGGATTGAATCACCGCCCCACCTTGCTTCCATATTTCAGAAGGCACGCCGTCAATACCTGGTGCTTTGTTATTTTTGAGCCGCATGATTGCTTTGTGCACTTCTTCAAATGCGGGAGTGGGTACGTCTTCCTTGTTGTCCTCGGTCTCCCTGGTAATTTCAACTTGAGGGGGTGGGCAATTAAGTAGGTTCTGGAAATACTCTTGCCAAGCTATCTTGATGTCGTCTTTATCAGTGATGAGGTCACCATTTTCGTCCTCCAGCACTTGTGTTGTGGGTTGGTATCCTTTTTTTGTGGTTTTAACTTCCTTGTAGAATTTCCTCGATTCACCGGCTCGTATGAATGACTCCATGTTTTGTATAAGGTCATCAAAGTGCTGTCTTTTGGCTCTTCTGATCGGTCGATCTATTTGCTACTTTAATTAATTAAAATTAGCGAAATTAAATGTCCTTTCCTTCTTTCCTCTTTCTTTCTTTCAAAATTACATGGAAGCATTATGATCAGGTGCATTCCTAATCCCGTACTGCGTGATGCTGCTGTTCGGAGGTCTGCCGCTGTTCTTCATGGAGCTGGCGCTGGGGCAGTACCACCGCTGCGGCTGTCTCACGTTGTGGAAGAGGATCTGTCCAGCTCTCAAGGGTAAGTCTAACTCTGTTTGTTTATTCATTCGATCATTGTTTAAACTTATTCTTCCGATAAGGTTATTTTACAAAGGAGGTTTAAAATGTCCAAATTATACAACTAGGTTCGACGACTATTTTAATAACAATAATAATATTAAGCAGTGGGTAAGCCAGATGGAAGAAAAATTTGTTAACGAATAATTTTTAATATTCTCAATTCCCATGGTGTAACGTAGCGGAAATGTAAATTGTCTTATAAATCACGTTAAATGCTACGAGCTACGTTACATTATGGGATAAATATTAAATAAAGCAGCCAGACAACCAAATCTTCTCATGAGAGTCGTCCGATAACTTTAACAATAACAGAAATAGAATTTTATTTTCTCAAATATCAATTAAGGTGGGTGGACCATGGAAGGCCACGCAGGTATATACTATAATGTTTATAGAATGTTTACAGCTACTGTGTGCGTAATGCGTACTGTGTAATTTCCCAAGAAAAATATTCACAACAGAGGAATTTAAGATCAAATATATATTGATCGATCCAGAGTTATTTGTATTTTAAGTGATTGTTGAGGTCCCTCGCGACCGGTCGGCGTATCGGGAGGAACAGTTCAACAGAACAATTGCGTTTTATTGTCTGACTATTGAAAAGAAACCGCCATCAAAATGAAGTGATTAAAAATTTACATTAGCAGAAAATACTGAATTTATCTGTTTTTAATTTTTTAGGGAGGTTTTCTCGTGAGAGTTTCATTTATGTCGCTTAATATTTTCAGTTGAATAAACAAGGCGAGTTATGTTATGTCTTGCTTTTATAAAATGCAAGGAAAAAATTAATCTTTACTTTCTCTCCATCAAAATTCTCTTCATCTTGTTTTTTTTTTTTGTAATTTACTAAAGGTTATGGGTATATTGATAAACTTATTACCAAACTATTTAGTAATTTGAGTTACCTATTACGTTAAAATTATTTCCTGTATTCAAGGGTAGGCTAGCGTGACCTAAGTAAGTTAATCTGAGCGTTCCTAATGTAAATAAAAGTTATTTTTAATAGCACTTTATAAAATTCTCTTTTTATAAGTCTTACACGTGGATAAATATTGTGTTAGCTAAAATAAACAGGTATATTGTGAAATAAAATACGGACTGCAATCACTTACAACGTCATATCTAACTCAAGCGACGCTACATATTTTATGATGCATTTTAATTCCTGATACATCGAATTTTAATGTAAGTAAATAGGACAATCCAATAAAATTCATCATTCAGCGTTCAAAAATCGAAGATGTATCAGAGTTACACATTCAACTATGTATTACTTAACTATCGTAGGTACTTTATATTATCTGACAATTGCAAACAATTTAACAGCTCAATATAAACTTTAAAAGATACCGTGGCCGTGGTAAGATAAACTCGATTTATTCTCACCTAACTAAATGCCCCTTAACATTTTCAATGACGCGGCATCTCGTGTGCTTTATAAATATACAACAGGCAATGCTTTTAGTGAAGACAAATGGTGGCTAGTGAACTAGTGGAGATTAAAATGTATGAAAGGAGCCGATATACAGGCGTTCGACCTCAAGCTGTAAATGTTGTTTGTTCTAGCGCCAACTGAAGTAGGTAGAGAATAGGTTTTAAGGATTTTAAAGTGAAGTGGTTTGTTGAAATATGATTTAAGCCATTATAATATTATGTATTATCTATTTCAATTCAACTAGAAGGATCTGTACCTATGGGTAATATCGTCGAGACTTTTTTCCGAAAGTTTGTTTATTGCAGTACTTAGTATGAAAATTTACTAATAGGTATGTATCAATATATTTACTCATGTAAGTCGATTCGATTGCTTATGCCTCTCATAAATTATTAACCTAAGGTATAAAACATATCAATATACTTACGTAATCTCAGAGCTTAAGCAGTATGTAATATCCTATTAGGTTATGACAACAACAAAAAGAATAATGGAGCTATTATCCACAATTTTATACGTTTGAAGCTAGTAAAAGGCATGTCACTGAAAAAGGTCACCATTGCTGATAGCGAAGGGTTCTCATAAAAACGCATTCATCGTCAACTGAGGCGCTCAGTCAATATTTGTGCCGCGTCTTTGGAAAGACGCAATGTCCATCGAAACTACTATGGAAAACCATATTATGTTAACTATAGACATTGGTTAGTGGTTACAGGATGATTTTGCAACTGATATTATACTTATAATATGGAATAATGTAATTACTTCTTATTTGCATTAATCACAAGTCGTAGTTAATTCGGTATTAGTGTTTAAAAAATCTATCAAAACTATCTAATATTCGACATGATTTTACAAATTATCGATTTCATTTTACGTGAAAGTCATGAAAATTTGTATTATTTTATTCGCCTCTTTACGTTAAGTCATTACAAGCAATGCTATATAAAAAATTCGTAGTAAACAGATATACAAACCATCTAAGAACCCTTTTTATAAGTCTCTAGCTGTGATAGCACCCGGTCCGTGATCTATTGGCCTTATATTAGACGTCCGCCTCTTCAAGTAATTTGACCAATCACAAACCTTACTTTTACCTTCTTTTCGTCGCCTCGTTTATGAATTTTACCCAACTTTCTTTTATCTTCATTTCGGATAATTATTTTTATTAATACACTTCGAATATAATTCGTAAGTTTCACGAATTTCAGTGTACAAAAGTCGTTTAAATTTTGTAATCTTTTTGTTCAAAATTGATTTGGAAAAGTGTAGGAAATTTAAAAAGAAACTCTCAATATAAAACACAAATTAAATTTTTGATAATACCTATATAATTATATTTTATACATTAATACTAACATCCGACTTAACTTCAGTTAATTACAATTATTTGTGCAAAAATTAGTATTAACAAATAAATGATTATAGCACATAGGTACTGAAATTTATGGGCAGAATAATTCGACAAGCGTTCCTTATCAACCCCTGATGCATTACGCTGTCATTGCGTTATCAAAAGTTAACGCAACGTGGCAACGGGCAATTGATGGCAAAATAAAATGTTCCCATATTCGGCTTGATTTTACGTAACTTCCCTACTCTTCCATCTTATTTATTTATCTAGTTATAAATTGTTACATTAAATACCTTGACAGGATTTATTAATTTATTATCATATTGGGTATCTATATTTCGAATTGAAGTCATTTTTATTTTAAACACATTGTTTTTACAATTTCCGGTGATGATAAGTTTTCCGAAATTTGATTTTAGATTGGTGCTAACAATGTAATATGATACAACAAACTATGATTAATTTGGATAAATAGTTTATGTTTAAAAATGCAAAATTTTGAAAAGAACGCAATTTTTACAGTTTTTTTTTTTTTCAAGTAAATGCCTAAACTTTTCACATAAAGTTCAAACACGTGACCTTTCACATTCTGGTTGAGTAATAAACGTTATCAGCGCCTCCCTTTACCTCCGAGAGAGTAAAAAGAAATAAAATACATATTCAATACGCTCGCAAATATGTTATCAATACAAATAAATCATAGCATCTCGCAGCTAAATCAATTAGAGCGTAGCGATATCATTCGATTACCGCTGTCGCCAGATGGCGCTGATTCGATCAAACATGGCTTCCTGACAAGTTTGCGCGCGAAAATTGGCGCCCGCGAGACGCGATTAATTTAATTTTAAAGTGTTTGGAGATTTATTGAGACTTGATGAATTGTTTGATTCCTCTAGAATTGGATTAGAGACCGGGATAAACTCCGCGGATAGGGTTGAATCATGTTTATTTAACGTTGTAAGAATGGAAAATAATTCAATTATAGTTTTGTCTGTATCTATCTACTGACAAATTTCAGTTTAAATGGAATAGGTATATAATTATTTCAAACGTAAAATCAATATGTTATCACTTATCAAGTGTCATTACCAACATAGTTAATATCGTATTGAGATTAACCGGAAACTGTATAGTTTTAGAAAAGCAAGAGAAAAAGATAGCTATCTTTTTCTCTTCTAACAATCAAGTAGATACAAGTTTATTTCTGATTATAAATCAGGTGTAGGCTACGCGATATGTATGATCGACATCTACATGGGCATGTACTACAACACGATCATCGGATGGGCGGTATACTATCTGATCGCTTCACTGGCTTCCATTAACTCCGTGCTTCCCTGGACGAGCTGTGATAACGAGTGGAACACCCCCCTGTGCACACCTGTGACGTCACCGCAGATCAACCCCAATTCTAGTACTCCGGCTAAGGAATTCTTTGAGTAAGTTCTAGCAATATGTGATATCTCTAATTAATTTTCTGTATGAATAGAAACTTCAACCTTAGCTGAAAATGATCAAGATTGCAAAATAGTCAACTTATTTCATAATTAAAAAAAAAAACATTTTTACAGAATCGAAATAGACTCTTCCGTAATTCTTTTCATTATCGAAGATAGCAATCATAAACTTAGCCTATAACTTATGAAGTTCACTTCGCAAGTTAAAGAAGCTGTTTTATGTATAAGTATATTTTTACATAAGGTCTGTTGTTGCAGACGAAATGTATTGGAGCAGCACAGATCAAACGGTCTGGACGACATGGGTCCGATCAAGCCATCTCTAGCTCTGTGTGTCTTCGGCGTGTTTGTGTTGGTCTACTTCTCGTTATGGAAGGGAGTTCGGAGCGCGGGCAAGGTAATTACATATTTGTATTTGCATCTAATCATTCCTAATATTATTCAAAAGAACAATAATATCTTTTTTTTTTTCAAAGAATTTTTAATAGGAAAATATACCTAAATCATATAATGTTTTTTAGGTTTTAGTTTATAAGACTTTCCTCATTTCAAAGCCACATTTAGATATTAGGAAACCTAAAGTTGCAAGTTTATTAAAAAGTGAGATCTTTGCAGGTGGTGTGGGTGACAGCTCTAGCGCCGTATGTGGTACTTCTGATTCTGCTGGCTCGTGGTGTTACTTTACCAGGTGCTACAGAAGGAATCCGCTACTACCTCACTCCGGAATGGCATAAACTTCAGAATTCTAAGGTCTGAATACAAATCATGGAATCTTATTAACATTTTACTTCATCATTGAACCTTTTGAAAGTTGTCTCTATTTCTTCACCTTTTGTTTACTGTATACCTACCTATTATTGTTGTTATAATCTATTTGACTCTGGTTTGTTTCGTAAAGAAGCTAACAATATTAAATTAGAAATAACATAAATTAATTTCATCCCTTACTAAGACCTAAGAAATCCTAAACAGAAACACAAATTTTCAATCAATTAAAAATTTATTTATAATTTTTTTATGTATTATCCAGGTGTGGATAGACGCAGCATCCCAGATCTTCTTCTCCCTGGGCCCGGGATTTGGCACGTTGCTGGCGCTATCCAGTTACAACAAGTTCAACAACAACTGCTACCGGGACGCGCTTATCACTTCTTCTATCAACTGCCTGACTAGCTTCCTCGCGGGATTCGTTATCTTCTCTGTTTTAGGGTACTACATCATGTATATCGTCGCTATAGTGTATTTTATTAGTTAGTAAAGCTTTAAATGGTATTGTCCTGTGTACGATAAATACATACTGAAATATTGTGGGCTACCTATTTGCTCATTTATATTGTGAATTAAAATAAATCTTCACTCCACAAGAAGTCTTCACTTTTATTTGGTATAAAAAAAATCAAGTAGAGTTTTAAAAAGATATAGTCCATTGAATGAGTCCCTCCAAGGGGGGTCTAGAGTGCGTGAGTTAGTAACGTAAGATGTTTCTTCGGAAACATGTCAAGCGACCCTAGGTAATAAACATACTAAAACCCCGGGACACTAGGAGGAGCCCCGGAGTGGGGGGAGGGGGGAAAAGGTCCATTTTTTCATTTTTCGCTTAAATCTCAAAAACGGTACATGTTAGAGAAAAACTTTCAAGGAAAAGTTGAAAGGCCATAAAATTATCTACAAGTTGTAGCTAAATCATTTTTTTCTATTCGCAGCCGTTTTCGAGCTACATCCCATGAAATGTGAAAAATTCGAAAGCTTTTTATTTTACCTAACTACTCTAATAAATTCAATACCTCCTAAACGCCTCCATGGTGGAATCTGTTTTTTTTATCAATGATAGACCTAATTATGAGCAATCTATCTGTACCGGTCACAAGTTGCACTTTTGAGTTTTTTGGAAGAAAAAAAAAGGTCAAGTTCAGTAACTCAAACTACCCTAATATAATATTTTGACAATCGATTCCTCCTAAAGGCTTCCATGGAGGAATGTGTTTATTTTACCAATCATAGACCTAATTAAGAGCAATCTATCAGTACCGGTCACAAGTTGCACATTTGAGTTTTTTGGAAGAAAAAAAATAAAAAGTTCAAGTATCGTAACTACCCCAATAAAATTCAATTCCCCGTAAAGGCCTCCGTGGTGGAATCTGGTATTTTTATCAATGATAGACCTAATTATGAGCAATCCATCTGTACCGGTCACAAGTTGCACATTTGAGTTTTTTGGAAGAAAAAAAAT
>CAJQZM010040235.1:82-22663 GCA_907164665.1 Colias nastes | reverse complement strand
AGAGCAATCTATCAGTACCGGTCACAAGTTGCACATTTGAGTTTTTTTGAAAGAAAGAAATATTTTTTGATCGTATGGGGAAATCGTTTGAGCCAAAATCATTTTTTACTGCGTGTAACTCAGAAACTTTAGGATATAGGAAAAAATGATAGGTACAACTTGTAGATAATTTTATGGCCTTTCAACTTTTCCTTGAAAATTTTTCTCTAACATGTACAGTTTTTGAGATTTAAGCGAAAAATGAAAAAAATGGACCTTTTCCCCCCTCCCCCCACTCCGGGGCTCCCCCTAGTGTTCCGGGGTTTTAGTATGTTTATTACCTAGGGACTCTTGACATGTTTCCGAAGAAACATCTTACGTTACTAACTCACGCACTCTAGAACTTTTTATTCAATGGACTAATAGATAATTTAATTGTTACTTTTTTAAAATAATAACATCCGTAGCTACATGGCGCACGTGCAGAACAAGAGCATCGAGGAGGTGGGTCTGGAGGGCCCGGGGCTGGTCTTCATTGTGTACCCGGAGGCCATCTCCACCATGACAGGATCTGTCTTCTGGGCCATCATCTTCTTTCTTATGCTGATCACGCTTGGCTTGGATAGCACGTTTGGGGGTATGCTTTTGTGTTATTTTAATCTTTTCATGAGCAAAAAAAGTGTTTTGTGTTTGTTTCGTTCAATAGGTTGCATTCCATGAAGATTATCTATTTTTATCATAAACAATATTCAGATTAAAATCACATAAAAGACTTGTTCTAATGTAACTAACGCTACTATAACTAATATAATAACTAATAACGTTTTTTCAGCTAAAAACGTCGCTTATTGTAGAATTCTCGTTAAAATATGTGTGGTCTTCAACGGGCAATGCTCATCAATTAAAACTTGATTGACGAGTTTAATTGATGTGCCAATACGAACATCATTAGCACCATTATCAAAAATCCATTTACCCAGGTCTCGAAGCAGTAACAACAGCTCTGTGCGACGAGTACCCGCGCGCTCTGGGACGACATCGCGAGTGGTTTGTGGCGGGGCTGCTGCTCTTCATCTATATCTGTGCTTTACCCACTACCACTTATGTGAGTCTAGTGTTTATATATTCCTTGTTTTGTTGTTCTCTGGCAGCTGTAGCGGAGTAAACTCTCTACTACTATATTATACTTATGTAAAAACATATAAAACAATTAACAATAGCCTACCTCGTTATGCTACATAATATGCTTTTCTTTTGCACGCCCCACAACGCGAGGCGTGTGGGTGTATTTTAACTTTTCTAATGAAAGTAAATATGGGACTCTTATCTATGAATGAATATTAAATATAGTACATAGAATAAATAAAGAACTATATCAATGAACTATAATTAGTACATACAACATACAATAAAAAATAAACATTTCTAATCAGTTTTTGTTTTGTACGATTATTACACTATTAATCAACTAGCAGCACAAGCAAGATTTTTCCTGCATTTATCAGGCAGTAGGGCACTTACAAGTAGGCTTCTACAGTTATCTACGCAACGTAGCGTGGCTAATAGTAATGGCTGATCTGTGCCACGTCAGCATAATATGTGGTGATATTGCGAGCAACATTGTCTCTGACGTTTACTTTAGGAGTAAGGTTGTTTTATCGACGAAGTGATAGAGCTGACTTTTGATACGTACCTATGTATGGGACGATTTAAACTCAAATAAATAGATTTATCTATCGTTTATGATGACGTGAGCCCAAAGCTTCAAAAGCTTTAAGCTAAAGCTCAAAGCTTTTTAATTCACTTTTACCGTATGTACGAAGTTTTTTAAACTAACACCGATTTGAAATATTTGTTTCTTACCAATTTCTAACCAAAACAAACTAGCCCAAAGCAAAGCAAATGCAATGACAAGTGAGGAATGAAGCGGATAAATGCCGTTATCAGTCCATACATATTCACTGCATTATTCATAGCACTTCCCGCGATGAGGGCTGAGGGTACATACATACATTTACTTGACCGTCTTGATTCAATGATATTCCTTGTTTTGGTGAAGTGATCGAGCGGTATGGATTATAAATCTTTTATCTTCAGGAATACAGCTAGTTTTTAACTTGTGGTTTAAGATATTAATTCGTCTGTTTTATTGTCTGTTAAGTTAAAGATGTAAAACAATATAAGCATGGATTGTAAGATTTTGGATGTCATTACGTTGCTGTTTGTACAAAACGCGTAGGTAGGGTATCGAGTGATAAGGAACATAATATTCTGTATTATGCTTAAGTAATGTTATTCATGTAATTAGATCACATGTTATTATTCGATTCATTTATGTAACAGTTTTAATGTTATTTAGTAAGCATTTTAAGTAAGTATCCTACATTTGATTGTGTTGAATTTTCATTGTGTTGTTGTGTCTTGGAAAATTAATTAAATGAGTCTTCATTATTTTTACCAACGTGACAAAACGGAGATAGAAATTGGATTAATATAAGAAATTGACTTAATTAAGTGGCTTTGACGAACCCTTTTATAAATCCAAGTCATTTGCTTACCCTATTTAAACGAGTTATTTAAATTCGTTTTTTTGTTCCGTTTTAATCATTTTTATTACATTACTTTTGGTAATTGCTTAAAATGTAACTTCAGAGACATTGTTAGAACATTTTGATTAAAATGTGAAGAGCCTAGAATAAGATTCTTATTTTATTTTCATTTTTTTAATAAATAGGTACGTATTTAATAGTTAAAAAAGTACAAACTGCGCTCAATAACTTCAGCATTATTTGATAATTCTGATAACTTTCTTCCATTCAACCAGGGCGGCGTGTACCTTGTAGATCTATTGAATGTATACGGGCCGGGGCTGGCCATCCTCTTCGTCGTATTCGCGGAGGCAGCCGGGGTGTGCTGGGTGTACGGGGTGGACCGCTTCTCGGAGGATGTGAAGACCATGCTGGGTCACAAGCCTGGCTGGTTCTGGAGAACTTGCTGGTCTTATATCAGGTATGTTTGAGATCGAATGCTTGAATGACCTATTTTATAGAAATTCTGAATGGTAGAGGTGCGCCGTGCGATTACCTAGGTATTACATCGGTGGTAAAAATATGTTATGACGATTCAAAAGTGCTTCTAGAAGAAGTCTAATTGAATAAATAAATGCTTGAGTTTGAGTTTGAAAATTATTTAGGCAGACTATTTGTTAACATAATATCGCATCGTCGTAAAATGAACAGAGGTAATGAATGGCTAGAATGATGATAACACTTTGGCCAAAAAAATATAGTTGTGCCTGAAGGTTTACTTTTTGTTATTTCTAGCTACAATCTATTTGATTGAATCCATCTGCCATCGTAGCTATCTTTTTATCCAGATAGAATTTAGATGTATTATAATAACAGGATAAAACTGACTTCCAGCATTGATTGATCATAGAAGTAACATTTGAAATTCATCAAATACGCTAATTAAAGTAATTTCAAATAGTTTTCCATGATATACTTACTCAAATGAAATGTTATTGTACAGCCCAGTGTTCCTGCTGGTGCTGTTCGTGTTCTCGGTACTTGCGCACGAGGAGATGCTGGGCGGGGAGTACCACTACCCACGCTGGTCCATCGCAGTGGGCTGGGTGATGACCGGCACCACCGTGTCCTGCATCCCGCTGTATATCGTGTACAAGCTGATCATTACACCTGGGAACTGTGCTACGGTAAGAAATTTAATAAGTACACCATTTATGTGTATACCTTTTTGTATATTGTGTTCATAATGTTAATTCGTCGTCTGATCAACTACCCTCACTATTACTACTAACACTTTGTTAGTTAGTTTTTGTGACAGGCTATAATTTATTATCATAAAAATTTTCAAAATTCTGTTCGTTCTACAAATTCACACCCATTAAACAACATTTTCTCATACAATTGACTTCTCTTACAGCGAGTAAGGACCATAAAGCGTCCAGTGGAGACGTCCATACCGCCCTCGGATCACGCGCTGTGTGCCCTGTGACCGCCCCTCCCCGCACCCCCCGCGTACCCCGCTCTCCCCGTATACCCCGCACCCCGCGCCGCCCCCTCGCGCGCCCTACCCCCACCACATGCTGTCGAATGGTTGGTGTAATACCACAGAATAAAGTAATGCTACTCGGCTTCAAGAAAATACTAATAATGTGACAAATTAGTGATGTATCGAAAATATTGGTAGTCTGTATTCTGAATAATGTAAAATTCGAAATATTAAAGTTTTAAATCCATATTTAATTCATAGTACGTTAATTTGTAGTTATTCGCGATACCTACTATTTACCTATAAGTATCATTAATATTAAAATATTCTTAGTGCGTCTAGTGAAATTGTATCTGTGCAGAGTAAAATATTAGTCCTTGCGTGAATGGGTTGCGTGTGTGATATTTAAAAAAGATTAAAATAAATCGGACGGGTAGCGAGTAGCGAGCTTTAAGATCTATACTTATAATAATTAATGTAATCAAATACTCATAGCATGTAATTAAATACTAAAAATAATCATAAAAATTGTAAAAAGGTTTATTTACATTTACAACGAATAAGTAGTTGTATGAAATAATATAAAGCGCATAATATGGATCTAATCTTAAAATCTGATGAAATTTGGATAAAACATAAAAAAGCATGCTTATATTCCTAATAAAATATATTTCCTCTGTAAAACACGGATCCAAATTTTAAAACCAAGTTTAAAACTGATTAGATCCACAGTCTATGCGGGTAGTGGGTAGGTACATAGACTATAGAGTACGCTGTACATTTATAAAATATTGCTGGACAGACTATAAAAATATATTATTGCATTTACAACTCGCTTACATATTTTAACAATAAAAAGAAATGTTATTATCAAACTTATATCAAATATATTTTTGTATATAGACATAGGTTGTATGCGTAATAAGTATTATAATAGGTATATTTAAATAACATATTTTTCCTTGTGCTTCAAATATTTTGAAAAATATTCTTAATAGGGTTAGAATGTTTTTGTATTCTTGGGCAATGAATACAGAAATATCGAATGCCTTTTATTTAAATAAAAATATTGTAAAAAGTACGTTATTTTGAAATTCGTAGATCTATGCATGCTCGTAGAACTCGTAGATTGGCAATATTACAATGCCATTAGAATTTTTAATCCATGCTTATTATTGAGAAGCAATGAATTTATAACATAATATGCATGATAATTATATGTTTTTATAATAAATATTAGGTCGATTGTTACTGAAATAAAGAAGGATGACTTAGATTTAAAAAACGTAGAAGGAAAAATTCGCATTCCATTAGATATACATATCTACGTATTTTAGCATATAATTCAAATAAAGTTTAATAATATACCTATCCTGTAGCATATTGCATACTATTTTACTAATTAAACTCATAACCAAGTATTGTTCGAAGATTTTTGAAATGTATTCGTCGTGTAACTAAATGTTTTTATATACAAAGAATATAAAATTGTTTATATACCCACATTAGTCTTGTATTTTTTTAATATGATTTTTAATGCGTGTTCGTATAGTAGGTAATTTATACAAACTATAAGTAGCTTAACATATTGTACTGCGTGTAGATGAATTTAATAGACTATAATTTATTTTTATGACTAGTGCAATATTGTATTGTTTAATGTGTTACATAAATTATTATGTTTTCTTTTATTATTTTTACGTAGGTGATTGATATTGTGGTAACGGATCGTTAGATTTTATTGTTTGTCGTTGGACGTTAAGTTTTGTCAAAATTCAGCCTCCGTAACAAAAGTACTTTTTTTAACGGTCCTCCAAAAAAAAGAGGAGGTTCCATGTTCGTCTGTATGTATTTTGTGGAGGTATGTTAGATCATATTTTCCACAACTGTGATTTCATTTAAGACATTTTTTATTTACATTTTTACATATTTACATGTTTTTGTTTGCACTAGTCGATGATAGCCGTGTCTTGTGCTAGTGTGTGTCTATAGTTAACCAATAAACGCAATTGTTGGACGCCCTGTGTCAGCCATCACAGGAACGTCTCAACATTTGTAACTTAACACTTGTTTTATTTCTATAGGTACCCCTTTTTATATTATAAGGTACTATAAAAAAATCTTTATTTCAACTTTTGATTGTACAATATTTGATATGAGGCTCTGGCTCTCTTGCTAGGTATAGCCTGTATACCATAGAAATCTAAATAACAAGACACTAGAAGTCGTAATCGCGCGTGACCTTGTCGACACTCAGGTGACTTTCACACCACCAGTGTGTTCGTCACTGTTCAGTTGACAGTTGCTCTGGAGACGTATGTGTGTAAACATGGTGTGTTTCAGCATTTCCCATTATTCTTCCACAAGCTGTAATTATACTAATAAAGGAATAATATTTCATCGGTAAATATTTTTTTTTAAATAATGCCGTTTTTCCTTAAAATTATAGAATATTTACAAGTATTACGAGTGTCACCATAGTAATCGAAATAACAATGAATGACACAGTCGACCATTCTTATTATCACGTTTTTTCGTATTGGAGCAAAAAGAAACAAAACGTCTCATATACTTAGGGATGTTATTCTAAAATAAACCGTAAATTCGTGCGTTAGGATACATATTAAAAAGCTTAATTTAATATTTAAGTTAGTTTTCACTAAAACCAAGCTGTCCAATAAAAGGCATCGTTTACTTGTGTGTACAGTACACACAAGTAAACGATGCCTTTTATTGGATTAGCTATCGGCACAGAATACATAATAGTAGCTAAACGCTACAGAACGGACACTCTCCGCCTCCCGCCAAAATTAAACACTTACCTCACCCCGCACGATCAGTCTAAAAATGGTCCACATTTTTCTACAGGGACGATACGCAACGAAGATTGACAACATTAATCAAATTGACTTAAAGTAATTTTATTATTTTGGATTTGTGATTATCGTTTTTCGTAGAAAATGGTTAGATATTGTGCTGTTTACGGATGTATTTCATCAGAAAAACGCGAATTTTTTTTTACGCTAGTCAAAAATGTGCCAACCATAAAGCGTTAACACACACATTTGCAGTCTCTACAGTGTGACTGTCAAAACGATAATTTTGTATGGAGTGTCCGGGGTGTGCTATCGGATTAAATGTGTTGATTTTGGCGACAGCGGTTTTCATACGAATTATGACATTATAGCACTTCTATGTGTCTTGTTATTTAGATTTCTATGCTGTATACAATATTATACAGTTTATAAAAAAAGGTACGAACGAAAATAAATTTGCAAGTGATACGTATATTGTAAAGTGAGTGGGTACGGTGCAAAATAGAGGCTCTTAGCAAGAATTCCTCGTATTCCTTCTTCCGTAATCAATATTTAGTATTTTTTATATTGACCTATCCATGAACTAATCTAATGTTTTCTGAGCCGATTTTCTTTCTCTGTGAGTTATTTATGGGCAGAAGAAATCATATTGCATTAAATATTGCATTAATGGAAAATACTTTGCTTTATAAATTATAACTTTATAACTTATAGATACAGTCATGCACTTTTTTACAGTGCAATATCTTTGAAATCATAAGCACATACGTTATAAGCATTGCTGAGCTTAAGGGTAAGCAAGAATGTGATTACTGATTACAATAAGGTCTTGAAGCCGCGAGCGCACATAGACAGAAATAAATTTTTACCAAAAAGTTTATATAACAAACACTAGCCTCCGTGTAGCCTCCTAGATCACGTCAATATCTGACTCTGTCATCTCCAACACCGTAATATGATAAAAATAATAAATTCCAGTGATCATAGCAATGTTTAAATAAAATACAATTGAAGATGGTAAGGACTGCGCAGGCAGGCTCCCGGTACCATTTGTATGGCAGGAAAAACTGTAAGCTTCAATACGCATTGCGTAAGTAGAATACCAGATATTTTGTACCTAAATGCCTTTTGCACATAAATATGTTGCATCTTTCCGAAGATACAGGAAGGAATCTTTCATGCCCAAAGTTTACGAAAACATTAAAAATGCAAACCAAAATTACAGCTGCAGTAATGCCGAAACTGCACTCTACATAGAACACAATTATTATAAACAGTAGTGGTAGACTACAGAATCTTACGAATCGTACTATTTTTTATATACTTACCTACTATTGGAGTCGGTATAAGTATTATTGATCTTCGACCAATATGTATTAAGAATAAAACAAGAAATACCTATAACATATTATTATGAAAGTTTCCTTTTCCTTTCTATTAATTCAAGAAGCACTATATCCCAGCTAATTACAAAAGCAAAAAGTATTCTCCCTCTGTAGAATCTGTCGGAGAGTGGGGTCGATTCGGTGGCGCGATGGCTGAGCTGCAACGGGGAGGCATGGGGGATGGGCCCCACGGCCGTGTTCGCGAGCGCCGCGGCGCTGTTCCTGTACAACGAGCTGCAGGCGACCATCTTTGTGGCTGGCGACCACGCGCACGTCTCGCTGCTAGAGAAGACACTGGTGGTGAGAAACTGATCGCTCTATTCGATATATGAAGTGTAGCAAATAGAAGAATGAGCTGTATAGCGCTTTGGTTAATTCAGGAATACTGTAACACAGTTAGCATAATATTGATACGATAAGAACTTATAGTATAGACGAAAGAAATTCAAGATGGATATAAACTTACATAAAGATCAATCCCTCAATCTCAGGGATAATTCAGGCACGTACCTACCTACAAGGCAATTGAAAATTTGTTTTTCTTTCAGCAACAGTAATAAATTGTGTGAAATGAAATTGTTATAGTGCTCCATGGTGGCCGGAATGTTGGCGTTAATGATCCATCTCTGGGTGTGCTCCATGCGCTTCTTTCAGTACTATCTCGACACCCTTATTAGAGACGTGAGTTATTATGACTTAATATACTTACTATCTAGACCAATATTATAAAAAAAAAATATGTTTATGCCAAATGGTTTCTCTAGAGCCCCAACTTTCTTCTCGAGATGACGACAGCGGGTTTCCTGGGGCATACCGAGCTGGTCCCGCTGGGGCCGCTCACCCGCTTCCTGAAGCAGCAGCAGCCGCAGATCCACATCACCATCTGCTGGTTCCTGTCGCTGTGCTACGCGGACTACGTCAGGAAGCACTACTGCCAGCGCTTCAACATGCCGTATTTGGAGCAGTGGTTGGTAAATGACAGATGTTTATTACTGTGTGGTAGGAAACACTTACGTTGTAGATATCCGAAAGTAAGAGAGTTGGCTCTATATCGTAGAATTTGTAATTACTACCTTTTCACACGATGCAAATGTAGCTCAATTGATAATAATTTACATAACAGTTAATCAACACCTTTACACTTTACAATTTACATAATATCAAAGATTGGATATTATTGTAGTTTCTTTTCTAATCGTATACGCATACAAGTGTGCGATGTCTGCAGGCAAGCCGAACTGCACGCCCGCGCCTCCCGCGGCGTGCATCACACCATGCAGAAGGTGAACAGCTTCGTGGGCGCGGTGCACCAGCGCCTGCGCGGCTACACGCAGGCAGTTGACGTGAATACGTAACTATCATGGCCTTTGATATTACTGATCAGTTCAATATTAATACATAGGTATCGATTTCCTAACAATGTATTGTGGCCTAGGCTACAGATTTTTCTATAACTGAGATTAATTCAGGGGCGCATAAATACATACTCACACGTTTAAAGGTATATTTTCAAATTTATAACACATTGATTTGAAATATTTGATTATAGTCGACAGATAATGCTTAATTTATGAATCTAGCATAAATTTGACACACAATTGAATTCAGCTTTACCTACAAAAGCGTCAGTAAGCATGTGGCATGACATGTAAAGTTAGCTTAGAGCCAACGTTGGTCCCTAGAGTGCGGGCGGGCGCGTGTCGCGCGAGACGAGCGCCGCGGGCAGTCGCGTGTCGTTCGCAAGCGAAGCGAGAGCGGCCTTCGCGCGGGAAAGCGAAGCGAGAGCGGACAACATGCGGGTTGAGAGCGGGGTGCGAGCGGACGGCCGGGTGGTGGGAGCGCGACTTATTAGCCACGCTAGTGACACCACGGCTGATGTGTTGGAGAAGCTCAGAGCTTATGTTTCGGTACCCTGCTTTATTGTTTTGTCTTCTTGCAGTAGAAAGTTGTTATAATGCATTTTTATGGTCGTACCTACACAATCAACATACTTATTTTTTTACCGCTTTTTATCATTTCTGAAATCTTTTAACCATAACTGATAAAATATGTAGATATGAGTAAATGGGTTTTTAGTAGATTACCTAACTACCATAATATGATATTCCCATAATTGTTTGTTTATTTAAAGCGTAAAAATGGAGGAGTGGATCTCTAAACATGTAAAGGGGATAAAAGGACAATCAAATAAAACACTATAATACAGTTATACAATATATTACAGAAAACTCGTTGTCCATGCAGCAACACGGCGCCGCTCGCACACGACCACTCCGTCGCAGACAACCATGATACCAATCCTTGAGCAGCTTTTACATGTCCCTTTCCTGTGTTGAACAATCAATAAATTATAAACAATGATTATGACTTTTATTCTGCGAAAGTTTTAGTTTCATAAGACTATAGGTATAGGAATAAATAGTTATTGTAAACACAAGATTCACATTGCAATTTGCAACCTGATAATATTATGAAGTTGAATTTCTCAATGCTTTTGCGAGGTAACTTATTGTTATTTCGGCAGGCAATAGATACGATATTTGACTGAATAAAAGTAATCCACCAAATGATGTGATAAATTCAAGGATAAATTGTACCGTCATCGAAAAGGTAACTATAATGTAGTCGTGGTGAAACTTTTTGGAAAACTGAATCTCTTGGCTGTGAATACATAGCCTTAAATTTGGCCTTCCTTCATAAGTCCAGTCAAAAATAAGACATTACACGTCACAGTGGCATTTTACGTGACACAGTCACAACATGATCAAGTAACAAAACATTTCAATACAAAAATATTTCAGTATGTTTGCTCTGTTTTTATAAATTTCTATGTAAAGGAGTACACGATGATACATTATTCTATAAACTATTTTAACTATCAAATTGTACAGGTGCGTTACGTAGAATATTTCCGTGGTTAGACGTGAATATAATTAAAGTTAAATAAACTAGTAGGCCAACAATTACTTCGATGATAACTAATTACGATTATACATTTGAAACCCAATTGCCAGTAATAAAATCTCCTTTAAAATAATTATAAGTGCACTATTATACAAAAACGAGTGCACAAATAAGAAGTACAAGATTAGTTACATAAACTTGCTTGCAGGCACAAACAAAGTTACGTTTCGTTACTTTTTATAGTTATAACTGTGATTATGTTATAGAGAAGATATACTAGGGAGAAAGTTACGGGTAGTTACAGAAATAACCTGCTTAATTTAATAGCAGTACTGATTAATTTCCTATGTTATGTATTGCAGTTACTAGACTGGGCACGATGTGGGGAGAGCTTTTTCTCAATGATACCGACAGTACTGTGGGCGGCTGGGTCTGCTGCGTTTGCGTACCGCATCATTACGTCACTGTTCAAGCGATTCATGTTCCGGAGGGTTCCGTTGTGGGAGATCGTTCTACAGGTGTGATAGTTTTAAGACGTTGATCACAATAATATTGTAATACAACTCCTACTCAATACTGAAAATTATTACCTAAATGTAAAAGATCGCTTGACGAGTACCATTCGATAAAAAGAGCTTTAGAGGTTACCATTCAGTAGCTTGGAGAAAAGTTAACGTTTTAATCAGGTACATTAAAATTTAAATGTGATATCAGTATTTTTAAACAGCTCTTCTCTTTTTCAGCATCTGATATTCATTTGGATGGTCATATATAGTTTACATTTCTGGGGACTACTCGTAAGGATTGTGAAAATGATGGTCGAATATTGTTACCGCAACGTGAGTTATTATTTCAAACCGACATTCTAATAAGCAGGTTAAAAAGGTATCAAATCGGATGTAGAATTAGTTAAGGCTATTAAGGACAAAAGTTATCAATAATAGACTACGAATACAAAGAAAAATCAATTCTCTATCCAGTGTATATGCAAATTACCTACAAAATATCGTGATTTCAAAGCTAAAGAAAATTGAAAACGAAAATACAAATAAATCAACAGTATTAACGATCCAAAAACTACAATATTGCAGGACCACAACACTGAAGTATCACACGAGGAACAAGCAAGTCGCAGGATAGTGCAGCAGTGGCTTCTCTGGGTGTGCGGCGCGTGCCCGCTCGCGGCGTACCTGCACACGCGCCCGCGCCCCGCACACCCGCCCCTCATGATATGGTTAACTATTGTGCCCATAGTAATTACACCTAGTAACTTGACACTACACTATTCAATCACACGGGAGCTAGCGGATCGCAAGATTGGGCAGAAGAAACTCATCTATGATATGGTTATTCCAATATAACACACAGATTTTGACCAGTTCAGGTCAATTGAGAGATCGTAAATATACATATTTATATGCCTGCTTTAGATTAAGCGAAAAGATAAATGATTAACCATTTGTTAGGGTCGGAGGAGCAAAATCCTTGAATGTCATGTTAAGAACTAATCAAAACACGGAATGCAAATAAAACTAAACATGCAACTCATAAAATACATTGATCGACTGATAGATAATTGGCAGAAAAATAGGCAATTAAGCCGTCTGCTTATTTATTTATGCATAATTTAGAATCTACTGATCGAAACCTCAAAATAATTGATAAGGATTTAAATGTATTTTATGTCCTTGCAGGATAACTACTAACCCCTGGCAAAGGCGGGAAATGGGTCCATATGGCTACTATCTACATCGACCTTTGACCTCTTTAGAAGGCCCAAATTCATCATTGCAGCAAACGACAGTTCTCCGAAAGGCTCACAGCGACTCCAGGACAATCATCAAAGAACCGCCCAGAAAGAGAAGAATTTCTAAATCGGTTTAAGAGCTTCGTAATAAATCATGTCTTTGTCTTAAATCTTATTTTATTTTTAAGGTGGATGTACCGACCGTCCCTCCATACATTTTTGATTACCTCTAAACACTTAACACAGACACTATTTCTTTAAAACTAATCATTTTATCACTTCTCTATAATGAAATGTGTGCGCGTTCGACCTTTTTAATCAATAATTTACAATATTTACTTAGAAAAACAACAGTAAAATACCGGAAAAATTTGACACTTCTACAGTAGTGTGCGTGACTTTTGCCAAGCGAAACACGACATAAAGCACGACATCTAGCGCATAGACTATATACTTATTACAGATCTAGCGCGTCAATGTCTAAACGAAAGGCGATGTTTAGACATTGACGCTAGATGTCGTGCATTCGCGTTCGTTATCTTATACATAATGAGCATAATTCTAATAAATCAAAGTTCTGTGTAAAAATTGAGTAATTTCATTTCCAATCGTTCAAAGAAAATAACAATAAAATAAAATAAAACTAATGACCTTAGAAACTATGTTTTTTTTTGTAAACAATTTATTACTCATTATTGTTCGTCCGTCGGTCGTAGGTCTGTAAACTGTATTGTACACTGAAGGTAAATGGTACTGTAGGTACTACTTTAGTTCGGCGTCGTCGTCGCGTCGCGTCGGCTTGATATAAAATTACATTCTTGATTTCATTGACACGCGCTATGATTTGCGCGCGGAATTTCTTGTGTTGTGAATTTATTTTTGTATGCTATGCATTTTAATTGATTCAAATTGCAATATTTCTCTAGTATGCATTTGAGACTATATTGTAAATTGTAATAATTGATCGTGGGTATAGTAATTAATTATTCTAATAACGCAATTAGTAATATATGTATTTTCGGTGGGATTCAAAACAAAAAATTGGCCCGTGATTTTTATGAAATTTCACCACATTGCAAATCACATCAATCATAGTTCATACACATGTATGACGAAAGTGATTAGTATTGTGGCTAACATTGACTCATCAGTTCATCACTGAAACCAGTGATAAATCAGTACCTATATCATATTGTGTTTGAATATTTTTAAACAATGATATAAGTATACAATTATTATAAATCGGTAAACTATCAAAGTAATCACAAACTTGCAAACATTGGTAAAATGTCCAGTAGTTTATGAGCCTATTCATTACAATCAAACAAACAAACAAAGTTTTCCTCTTTATAATATTAGTGTAGACAAACACTATGAATACGATCACGAATGCAAATTCGGGGATTTTCTAATTATTGCTAAATAATAATTGAATTCGTTTTGAAATACTCTATAATTTTTAGTGTATAAATAGACATTTATAATGTGGTGCTCATTTTTTTTGTACTGCTAACGCTATTGTAGGTACCTATTTTCGTTGTTTTATTTCAAGTGAATACGGCCATACAATTTTGTCACGAGCCGCCTATGATTGTAGGTACTTTTGTTAGGCTCCTTCGTCGTCCGCGTCGCGTCGCGTCGGCTCGAAAGTTCTTGATTTCATTGTCACGCGCTATGATTTGCGCGCGGATTTTCTTGTGTTGTGAATTTATTTTTGTATTATTATTATTTTTTATTTTTTTTTTATTTTATTGATTCAAATAAAATATTTCACTAGTATGCATTTGAGACTATATTGTATTATGTATAATTTATCGTAGGTATAGTTATTCTTATAACGCAGTTATATTTTCGGTGGGACAATTTGACCCGTGATTTTTCTGAAATATCACCACGTTGCAAATCACATCAATCATACACACGTATGACGAAAGTATAGTGGCTAACATTGACTCATCAGTTCATCACTGAAACCAGTGATAAATCAGTATATCATATTTTATTGTGTTTGAATATTTTTTAAACAACGATATATACAATATTATTATAAATCGGTAAACTACCAAAGTACTTCCGAATTTTCAGACAGACAAACAAGTAGTTTGAACACGCAGTTTTCTTATACTAGTAGCAAAAATCAAAACCATAATATTATGTTTACCTACTATATTTTACTAAAAGTCGAGTGCGTCGAAATCGTAAATAATAGGTAATATAATGTTTTTCACCTTCCTGGTTATTTTCCCATAGTAAATAGTGTTTTAGGTTTGTTGTTGTAGGTAGGAATAATAATAATTATTCTTACTTGTTGGTTATGAAATGTATATTGAAATAATTTACTTTTACAAATCATTAGTGATATTAGTTTTGAGTGAAAATGCTTGGATCAGCATAATATTATATGGTACTTCAAATACATGTTTTGATAAAAAAACAATAGTGTAATAAAATAAAACTGCGTTTTATTGTAATCAATGTTGACAGTTAATTCCAAAATTATTGATCAATAAAATAGTTTACACCAACAAATATAACTTTTATATTTATAACCATCGTTCATAATATAAACCGTAGCAGGTGGCGTTTTGAAGTTCTGTCTACTCATACAGAAAAATGGAAAACTTGTTTTTTTTGTAAACAATTTATTACTCATTATTGTTGTTTGGCTGTGTGTTTGGCAACTCGAAGCGTGGTCGTCCGTCGTAGGTACTTTTGTTTTGTTACTCAGGAGGATAACCTCAGACTGTAGACACTGTAGTGATGTCAAGACAAATGTGCGAAAGACTGTAAAGTCAGACGCTAATTTAGAAGACGGGCTACCCATTGGGGCTGTTGAAATTGTCTGGAGATCCTTTTGGAACTCATCCATTCTGTGGTTAAACACTTCAAACATCTGATCAATAGACTGTGTGATGGATTCCATATTAGTTTTAGTGCAGTGGCAGTGTAAATGTTGTTGTTGAGGTTATGTAAATTTAACACTTTAGTTAACTACCAAGATATAAAGAAATGAGGATAGGACACAATAACTATTGGTTGAGGTATTTATAAACTCATAATATACTTTTAAAAAAATCACGTTTTAATAAATTTCTAGAATTAAATTAGAACAGCTGATTCAAAATAGCCTAAAAAATCTTAATAATAATAATTACGCTTCACAGCAAGAAGAAATGTACCATATGTACCCGCACAAAGTCGATATTGTGTTGCCTACCGTTCGACTCAATGGCTAGGGTTGTAACTACCTTTAATAATTATTACCAAACTAATAAACCGAGTGATGCGAAATAACCATAATTCTTTTAGAGTTTGATAAAATGATCAGGCAGGTATTTTCTTTAATCCTCTGAATTCTCGGTTACTAAATTGTATCGTTGAAATTATTCTTCGCGTAAATTTAATAAATAATCATATGGAAAACACTTTTCATTTGTTTTTTTACTTTCACGCCCAACTACTATACAATAATTACGTTGTTTCGGTATTTTGACGAGAAAACGCAGGAAACATCCGTTGTATCATTTTAGATAGATTGTATATTTTGTATCTGTAGAATTGAAATCAAAGCTATGTATATGTTGTCTCCATTCTTTTCTTATCGGATTGTTGATCCCAATGCGAATGCGTCACTTAAATTTTATAAAAGACAATTAAGAACATCAAAAATAAAGTGATACGTAAATATTTCACAGTGCAATATATTATGTAATTAATAATAATTATATATTTATGAAAAAATAATTACATCAGATTTAATAATCGCAATTGTTTTGAATGTACATATGAATAAATGATTACATCATAATAGTAATAATCACAATTGTTTTATTTCCCATTTGTTGCAACCCTAGCATATTTTCATGTAGCAGCAGAAGTACCTACACTGGCGGCGCGGCGGCATCGTGCGACATCAAAGGCATTGCCTTACTAGGTAAGTTTATAATGATTAACTCTTTAATAATTATTTTTGACTTTACTCATTTCTTTTATTATATAATTTACGTTTTACTTTTACAGAATCCGATTCAATGGATTATGAAGACGAGTCACACAACGCCATACGATAGTGATGATGAATGAACATTTCAATAAATGCATGCGTGTTTTTTTATGTTGTTTTGTAATTGATAAAGAAATAAACTAAATATTTAAATGATGATTTGTTATTTGCAACACAACTTTATATTTGAGATTCTTTACAAATGTATATATTTAGTTTTGTATCATCAAATTTATAAATTTTATTCCATAGTTTTCAAAATTAAATGTAAATGACCATAAAAACATTAATAAAGTAAATCATTGATGTAAGGTCAGGGAACGTAATACATATATACATCTGACCATGTAGAAGCTAAGTCTTGTTGACTGCTGAAGTCTGTACGCAATGAAAATGTCTGCCGTTTCGAAAATAAGTTTTTAAGACCCTAATAAATAAAATATATGAATGGCAGATCTGGTCAAATACTTTCAAAATTGTATTTTTTTCAGCACTTTCATAAGTGTCTGCCAGAATGTTATCCGCGTGATAATGGTCTGCCATTGTTATTTTCCGATAGTAATAATAATCTATTTTCAAATATCAAAATGGCAGACGTGGTCAAATGGTTTCAAAGTTCGCCAAAAATTTCCACCTGTCTTACCTAAGCGCGCGCCCCGTCCACCACTCTGGGCTTAGTGACTCCTCATCTCATGTATAGTAGGTATAGGGGAATCAACACACAAAAATCCAGGTCTGGTCAAATACATACAGGTAGCTTTGCGCTAGCTCTCTAGCTATTACTTCTTATGGAGAGAAAACGTAAACATGTACCACGGGCGAAGCCGGGGCGGACCGCTAGTAAATAATAAAATAATAAATAGTGTATTAGATTTGTTATTGTATCTTGTATACCTACGAATAATTATTCTTACGTCTTGTTGGGAAATGTTCAAATACCTACCTATTGAAATAATTTACTGTTACAAATCATTAGTGTTATTAGTTTTGAGTGAATAGGCATGGATCAGAAATTCAGAATATAATATGCTACTAACTACTCAAATACATACATGTTTACACAACAAACACCACTGACCTCTATAACTATAAGTTATAGAGGTCAGTGACCGTCAGTGACAAACACTATGGATACCTACGCTCGCGAATGCAAATTCGGTGATTTACTAATTATTGATACCTAGTCATTGAATTCGTTTTGAAATAGCCTGTACTTTGTAATTTTTAGTGTTATAGACATTTATAAAATGTGGTGCTCATTTTTTTGTAATAAATCATCCCGAACGCTATTGTATTTTCGTTGTTTTATTTCAAGTGAACACCTATACAATTTTGTCACGAGCCGCCTCTGGCCTCTGGGTGAAATAAACAAGTCAAATGATTTTTGTTCTAATTGTATTTTGGTAGTAGTTTGTTTAGAATTTACATTACCATTGTTTAATTTTTACCTACTATATTTTACTAAAAGTCGAGTGCGTCGAAATCGTAAATATCTTTTTCACCTTCCTGGTTTTTTTCCATAGTAAATAGTGTTTTAGATTTGTTGTTGTATGAATAATTATTCTTAGCATAATATTATATCATAGGTATATGCTACTTCAAATACATGTTTTGATAAAAAAAACAATAGTGTAATGTAATAAAATAAAACTGCGTTTTATTGTAATCAATTTTGACATTATTTATTTCCCAAAATTACAACAAAATAGTTTACGCCAACAAATATAACTTTTATTTTTATAACAATCCTACTTGTTTTACATTCACGCCATCTAGACTTAAATCTTTATCATTTTTGTATACGTCTGTGTGTGTAAACGACCCTGTATGCAATGACAGATGTTATAATGCATTTTTTTACCGAATTGGGTGGATTTTAAGGCAATGATATGACATATTTCAATAAAATATAATATTTAGTAACCGCCATGACTATTCCTACGACCTTAATATTTTCCAATTACGCAAAAACTCAAATAAACTAGAAATGTAGAATTCAGCGCCATCTAGCGGGACATTGGCTGGGAACAGATCGTAGCAATCACCTTAACCTACAGCGAGAACGATAAAAATCCTATGTATTATTTTGAAGTAAAAGCAATAAGACGTGTGTATTGAACAGTTATAATGAATAATGAATTGCTTCTTGAGCTAAGTATCTATAGATACTATAGGTACTGTCTACTTGTAAAAAAGTGACAATTCAACAGTGGATTTAATTTAATTAAATATGTAAATTGCAATTAAAATTGCTATAAATACATAATTGAATAAAATACTGATTCATAGTTGAAAATTCGTCATCATTACATAAAAAATAATTGCAAGACTATTTTTTTTTATTTAAAAGTCATATCCATACTTTTTTCGAATTAATATTTCAAATATCACTGACATAATTGAATCAACCTGTCGTCAATAGATGTCACTGATATACCTTTTGAATCGTGCTATCGAAATTTTTTTCGTATTGTATATAAGTGGCCGTCAGTTAGTACGTGGCATACTAACCTTGCGCAGGGTGTACCGTGATCAGCAAGGCGGTTGCCCCGGGCCGGCGCCGGCCATGGCACTGCGGCCGGGGCTCGCCGGCCTGTGACTATCCCTCGTGGGGTACGTCATGCGTGTAATTTTTGGTAGTTGGGACTTGCGTGCTGCGCAGTCCCATTGTTTATTTGGACATAATATGTAAATCAAAAACACGGCTCAATGGATGCCAACTGTATGTGTCAAGTTTCTATAATCATTTACCTACTGAGTTTACCATATTTTTGCGATTTGTAAACCTGTTAATTATTGAAAACCTGTCTGCTAAAAAGTGAACGTATTTAGTAATTATAGATATTACTAGCATTCCGTGCGCGGCTTTGCCCGCTATGTCTAAAACCGAATATATTATATACTAAAACCTTCCTCAAGAACCACTCTATCTAAAAAAACAAACATACAGTACTCCAAAATTAATAATGCGCATGCAGATCTTCGCTAATTATCGTATTTCCAGAAACACCCGAATCACCCCGAATCATTGAATCGTAAGTGCCCTAAACAATGCACTTGCATCTTGCACCTTGTTCGAAAGAAATAGGAGTCAATTCAGAGTCATACAAAATCGAAAACAATTCGGGCGATAGGTGACGGTGCCTGTCAGTCAAAAAATTCAAAAATCCGTCAGTCGTCTTTATATTATATTGGTGGTGACCGCACGTATTATCTCTTGTGTGGAATTATATAGAGCTGCTGTTACATACCCTTCTTAGTTTTGTTTCAAAATTGAATTTTCCGGTAAAATGATTATTTACACAGGTAGCAGATAGCAGTGGGGAAAGTGAAAATTAATAAGAGCATAATGAAAGTTCTGATCATTCTACGATATCAGAAATAGAGATAATCCCTGATTCTGTAAATCCTTTGGACTGAGATTTTAATGATTAGATTTCACAATTTAAATGTAAAACAGTGTTTGAAAATCATTTTTTTAAATATAAACTTTGTCTTATTTTAACCTTCCATACATCCATCATTACGCCAGCTTCAGTAAGACACTTCAATAGTTCTAAGTATAGAATTTTCCAAGTAAATCAATACAACAAATATATATTCGCAATCGTGTGGCTTATCATCGCTATTAACTTACATTGAATTATCGAAACAAATTTCGTTACTTATCTCTTTTACCATAAAATCACAATAAAACTCATAATTCTAATAAACTATGCATGAAGAAAATACATTTAACCACTCTATTTACATATCGTCTTCGGAGGCTCGGGGAATATGACAGTTGCCGAACAGTGACGAATTTTTCTATGCGCATTATCAGTTTGGGAGTACTGTACAAACTTATTTGGCGTTTGAAGCGATACTATTGGTTCTTTACAAACACATCTCTCGCTACACATCCATAGAATAGCACCCTAAAAGCTAAATGAATGAACAGTTTCAAATAAACTTTTTAATTTTCCTGTACACAAATTAAAATCTATCCCAAAATAATGACTTTTATCACGAAAATGTTTCTTTATTTTTATCAAACTTACAACAAGAAAACAGCAGAAATTTTCCTTCATTTTTACGCATTGTAATGAGTATTCAGAACTAAATTATATGAACAGATTTTAGTTTATTTTTCACCTTTACATATTCAGTCAAAATATCTATTGCCCACCAAATAAGTCACACAAAACAAAAATGCAATTAATAAAATATATCCCATGAATTAACCAAGTACTTCCCTTCGCAAACATTCATGAAAATTTAATTTAAAAAGCTATGAACTGGACCTCAAAACGGTTTTAAAAAAAGCATTATAAAAAAGAAAAAGCCATAATAACAAAAAAACAATATATTTGTCAGTATGTACTGCTACTAACCGAGAAGCGACGCGCCGCTCTCTCCACTGTGTGAAAGAAAAACACAAAATCAGACATATTATATTTGTACACATTATCGTTTTGTATAAAAAATACATTTTATATCAAAATACAATTATATGCGCGGCGTTTCTATAAACATTATCAATTCAAATTTAAATATATTTAAAGTTGTAAAGATATAATAAGGAAATCGAACTGAAAAAAAAACTTTAAATTCAAAATAACATAGGTACTTGAAAGTTTTTGTTGGTAATGTGTATAGAAACGTCGATACAGAAGATATCGGTCACACGCAATACTAACACTACGAGTCGGCAGCGGGTTTTAAGTTCTTCAGTTCGAAACTTTGCAGCGGGTTGCTTTGCCGCGCCTGAAACAATAATAATAATTTAATTTTCCATGAAATTAAACTTCTTTTTCTTTTTTCATTTGCATTCTATGTAAATAGGATCTTAAAACTTGAATAGAAATTCTTCCTGATCTATTTTACTATACCAACTAAATTCATCCTATTTCAGAATTGAGTGATTACGAACTTATCTTTAATTAAAAAATAGCAAAGCTTTTTAATACAATATACAATACAATAAAAAATCTACATACCTGATACTTATGTCTCTTCGCACTCCCAAAGTTCCCCTGCTTCCTCTTCCTCGTCACTTGCGCGGGCGCAGGCGCATCTGCACTCGGCTCCAACTCAGTCTCCCGTAACGCAGCTGGTAGTAAATACTCCGGTACATGAGCTAGTTGTTCCTGCACTCGCACTGTGTGTAGTGCCTTGTCTCGCTTGATGGCTTGTAACTCCAGTGGGTTGTCTTCGAAGAAACCCTGGAAGGAATGTGGTTTGTAGATACTGGTGTATGCAGGTGGTAGGGGAGGGTAGGTGTGGGTAGTCAGGGAGAAGATTAGTCGTTCATCAAAGTGATATGTTTGGTTGGTTTCATCATGTGAAATGTATTTATTTTGTAAAATGTTTGGTTTAATATAGCTATTAGTTAAATTGTATATTACGCAGTATCTGTATACTGCGACCCTGTGGTCGTACCAATTGTCCATTACCTGTAATTTTAGAGTCAAAAACAATTTATTGTCTCTAACCTGCAGTTTAGAAACTCAACTAAATTTATGTTATCTGCAGTTGAGCAGTTCCCGTTAATCTTATTATAGTCCATCTTTCAAGCCTATAGTCCATATTCTTTCAAGCCTATAGTCCATCTTTCAAGCCGACTATAGGATTCTTTCATCTTTCAATGGCAGCTTGACTTATCAAATATCAATAACCTACACTTAAGAAACTCGAGCAACTGTCAGTTACCTGCAGCTTGGAGCAGTTGAGCAGCTCCCGCTTGATCTCGTG
>CAJQZM010040234.1:0-28082 GCA_907164665.1 Colias nastes | reverse complement strand
ATCTAAACTCCCATGCGTTGTAATTGTCCCCCGCGAAAGGGACAATTGGATATTTTTCTTTTGACATTTTGTCCTTTAATATTTATTAATTTACTTTAAAACCGATGGCCGTATCTGGGCTGTGTTACTGGGCCCATAACCCTGTTAAGGATTACGGGGATAATTAAAGATACAAACTTTGATCATTGAAGCGTGCCTTTATTAATCACACAACAACATGGGGAACCTCTTACATCTTACAGATTACAGACTATATAAACTTCCTTCATAACTGACAGTTGACACAGTGTCACAGCCAACGCAGTGTTGCTACATACAATATTATACAATATTATATGAATCATTGTTAATCAACAATAACTTCCACAATATTCATATTCATGGTTCATTTCAATATTATAATAGAGTCTATTTCCATTCTATAGAATCAACTCATTTGTTTCTTACCCATAAATTTAAAGCAGTAATTGTAAAATGTATTAATATGTTTAACGTCATTTGTAACCGCGATGGGAATTTACATATTATTATTTCGATTGTTTGTTTTAATTCTTGGTAAAAGTAAATACGAAGATATTACAAGAAAAAAAAGTAAAGATCGTGACTAGAATATCTAAACAAAAATGTTAATATACAATATACAATAAATAGGTAGCTACGGTAATTTTCCTGGCGTGTAGCATTCTGGAAATTTCGAGATTGTCTAGTTTATTAATTAATATTATGCTCAAACCTTTATAAATTATTGAACAAGTATTATAATTTGAATATTAAATATCATATTTTCATACAACTTTGTTTTTGCAAAACGTTTCTCATACAGAACGCTTTGAAGTCAGAGAACTGATTCAACAACTGTATGGATGTATAGAGGCATTGTTCAATAGTACGTCGAACTTCCAAGGCAAGAGCTTAACTCGCTACGCCATGCCAAATACTTTATGTTAATTCTGATACTGCAGTACCTAACGTCTGCCAGTTTGAATTTATTTTATTCGTCTGCTTTCAGTCGATATCGTTATACTAATGTACTGTATTTCAGACAATTTATTAAGCCAATCCAAACGGTACGTTACATTAAGTATATGAAAGCCTTAAATTTATTTGCTTGTCGTTCAAGCTATAGCAGAAGCTGTTAGTTTAGGATTCCGCACGAACTCGGGGTCACATGTTTGTGTTCACAGTGTAAATAGAACTCTAGCCTAAGTCTACATCGGGAAAGGCCTGGACGCAACGATAACAAGCTCTTACTGACGTGGAGCTGTCGCTCTTACACTCGTACGGGCGCTTAGAGATATGCAACAAACGCAATTTATATCTCCATTAGCATTGTTTATTTTCAGAACGTATAAAACGTAGAGTGCTTAGTAACAACATTCACAAGATTAAAGGTATACCTATGCTCGTTAAAAGTATCCAGCTAAGTTGATCCAACGTAGTGCTATTAAATCGAATACGCTTTGTACGAGTGAAGGATCAATAGAAAGTGGTTGTTGATGTTAATTTACAGCGCGCTCAGCGTTTCCTCGGAGTTTGCATAACTCGAGGGTAGTCTCAATAAAAACAAATTGGCTGACCGCTGACCAGAGGCGAGCTTTACACACGTACGAGGAAACCGTGCGACATTCTTGAAGGTGATTTACTGGCATTTCATGTAACTCACTACAAACTATAAAGAAAATAACATAAAACTGAGTTATTTTAATATTATATGACTCAATTTCATATTTCAGTCGTGCTCGGAATTCTGAGAATTCGTAAGCTAAAGGCAGTTTGTTGGATACAAACCTTCGCTTTATATCATCCGTATAAAATATTTATGCAGGCTGTACATAAAGGAGATTAATGCGGCTACCATTATCTATACCCATCGGCTACTTTTAAAAGAAAAAAATAAGTTCATCCGCTCGAGATCCCTAAGTATATAAACAAGTTCGAAGGCGCCAATCAAGCACGACACAATAAAACAACACGGAGCCGAAGTTATAAATAACGAGATAAAGGAATGGAATTACATTACAGGCTGGAGGCTCTATGCGGCTCATGCGCATTAATCTCTGAGATACAATCGTGCGGCGGTAAATCTGATACTATCTTGATATACAAGTGGACGTTTTCACCTTCAGACAACGTTCGCGGGAAACTAGTCGTTTTACTTGTATACTGTCTGTACTTTATTGCTTGTACACTTTATCTGGATTTGATTAACGTTTCTTTATGTATTTTGTTATGCGTAATATAATATTATATTCACTTTCACTATTACAAACGCTAGGATGATATACTTACGCTTTGTTTTATATTGCTATTTCGCGATGTGCTAAGGATCTATTTCAACTTTGAGAATAAATTCGTTTGCTATGTTAACATTTCAAATGTTATTCTGCGCTATTTTACCCACTCTACATCAAGTTATTAGATAAAAAGTAGTCTTCATTATAAGACGTCGTCTTTTTCATTTTAAGGCTTCATTTAATATGAAAAAGATATGATCATAAAACCTGTGTAGACAAAATTAAACAATAAAATTATTTTAATTAATGCTCCGCAAGTAATTTCACTTAAATTAACAACAACTTAAATGGCTAATATATTGGCACTATCACACATATAATGTAAAAAATCTTTGTTAAAATTACAATAATGTGTGTGGTTTCGTCCAATTAAGGCGACGTTAAGGTAATTTTGTTCCCACTAATATGTAATTAAATCGTTATTTTATTGGCTTAATTGTACGTAGCGAGTATTTTTGACGCGTTCTCCTTTTGAGGTCGGCCGTCGCCTACTGACTCACAAACTTATTTCGATTTTTCCCTTTCAATAATGAACGCAAGTTAATGGCTATATCTAATGGTGGCAGTACACATGGGGCCAACGGGTTGGGCCAACGTGTAGAGAGCTACTTGGCGGTATGTTGGCTTCATTAGCCTAGTTGGCGCCAATATTGGCAGGCCAACCGAATGTTGTCGGTTTTTTGTGCACACTTCAAAGGATCTTGGCGCGCTCCGCAAACAGCGTTCACACGTTGGTGTCTTGTTCAGTTTGTTGTTGCTCGTCAGCGGAGACAGTATCGTTGCGCGTCAATGAAATTTACGTTTCCATATTCCGATAGCGATGGCGGCGCCGATGTGGACAAGCAATGAGGTTTTACAATTCGTAGAATTGTATCGACATGAAGGAATCATTTGGAATCCACGGCATGAACTACACAAAAATAAAAACCATATGACTCAATAAATTAGATGTTTTATTTTCTATTTATTATATTATTATTCTAGATGTTTTTCATAACTCACTTTCATACATTTGCGATAAAAAATGAGTAAAATAGTATGAAACAGTTACTTGTTCTTAAAAATTAAATAACAATATACAATGAGCATGATTTTGATCAAATTGTGCTTTATTACATAAATAATAGGCCTGGAAGAAATCGCTTTTAAGCGATAAGGTCACCTTTTGTACTTCGCATCCATACAAATATATATTATACTGTACATTGTAATATTAAATGGTGTGGTACAATAAATGATTAAATAAATAAATAAATAAAATAAATAAATAAATAATATTATCAAATATCACCTATCACATCCGTCCGTAATCTTTAAAGTTTCGTTTTATAGGTAGTTAAAATTAAATTAAATGTAAAATGTACACATTTTAAACATTTGAAAAAACCTAAACATATTTTTTAATAATGTTTTATTTATACAGAAATAAAAAAAAGGAAAATAGAGATTGGAAAATGGTATCATCGCAGACGGCAGAGTACACTCATTGTTATTGGTGCACATGTACGTAATAATTAAACGCACTGTATAAATAAATTGCCGCGGCTGCAAGAACTTCTACGGACTACGTCCATCTTTGAAGCGCCAATGCAGAATGATCAGTACGCCAATGTGTGAACAGGAATCTTGATATCCTTCATTTTTTCCCAACACGTTGGCCCAACGCCTTGGCCCCATGTGTACTGCCGCTATAAAAGAGCACATTATCATTCCGGTCCTGTCGCAGCGCAGTCGCCGTGAATTATGATTTTAATCTAGACTTTGCTCGTATCGCATAGATTTTATGGAAATTAACCGTAAGGAATTATAATTGAGAATTCTTAATTAGTACGCCGGTTTAACCACCCATGGAGAATTAAAACCATTTTAGGTTATTTATTATTTTGTACTTTCACGCTGCATCCAATTCTTGTTTGACATCAATGAAGCCCACGCTATTAAGTCCAATGACCAATGTCATACGTTGAAATAGATAGCCTCGGAACAGTATAAAAAATTTAGTAAATATATTTTATAACTTGTTTATATCGTACGCCAAAACTGTATATTCATTTGTAATTAAACCTTCCATAATAAGTAGCTTTAAATCGCCACGATTTTATTATTATTCAAGTCGACGTTTCACATTCATTAATTCCCATTAGCCTTATAACTCAACGAAAACGTGATATAGAAATGAATAAAGATACCTATATATCAAATTTCAAAACTAATTCAGAAGGCAGGCCGCAGCCCACGCTCTACCGACAAAGAAATAATAATTAAAACGGCATACCTACTACGCTAAGCATTTAATTCCTGCAACTAAACAAGATTGTACATACAACTTCTCATTACTCGCCGACTGAAAATAACACATAAATATTTACATTATTTATGCTATTTGATATCTCGAGCAATTCAATTTAGAGAAATGTTCAAAACTATGTGTTTATTTAGCCATTCAATGGAAGCGACAGATCTAAATTTGTAGTTTGGTGTTACCCGTGCGTTTGATATAATTTGATATAGCCCTTAGAATTCAAGCGGTGTAGTGTATGCATGTTGGAGGGTAGCGCAGGCACCGGGGCAGCTAGGGGAGAAGGGACACAGGGTGCGTCTGACATTGAAGTAGTGCCAATAACAGAGGTATAAATAGCGGGGGCCGGCGCTACGTAGGGCGTTACATTTGTACGAGATCGGAATATTTTGTTAGTACGCTCGCTATCTCTAAACAACGGATTACAATGCGGGAAGGCTCGTCGCTAGAGCGCATGTATGCTTGATCAATTGTTAGCTTTATGTGAATCGATCGCGCATCAATATCAGCTTTTATAATAAAATACAAATAATGCTTGAAACTTGAAATAAATGTTTAGATTATGTTCATTTTTATTTCTGCATATAATTTATCGTTTATAGCGTCATGATTTTTAATTAATTACCTATTATAATTGGTAAGGTACATTAACAACATTTAAATATTCTATATAGATAATTACATTAAGGCACAATGCTATATAAATCGAATCATTAAAGGTTATGTACTTATGTCCCCATTCAACATACGGTTATTCTCGGATAAAAGGTGAGATCACGATTTACGATCTTTTAGCCATCTGCCCTGACTACGTAAGATGTTTTTATTTACGCGTCTTAAATATGCGTAATTCAGTTATTTAAAACTTCATTCTTATCGACGAATTTAGAACGCTTTTGTTTGATTTACGTAATATAATTAATTAGATGTATCTTCCTATTATAGTTTAGAAAGTATCTATAATTTGAATTCCAAAGGCATTATACAATCCTTAGACGATACTCTAGCTAGCTGAAACGATGACCGGTTAAATATCAAAAAAGTCATAATAAGAGTAATAAATACTCCCCTAAAAATCGAACACCCTCGAAGCACCTATAGAAAAATGACCAGAATAAATTGGAATGGCAGTGGCAGTCGATAAAACATTCAGTTTATGGGGTGTCATATTTACATTCGGGAGATATCGCATGGGAATAGCGAGGTGCTTACCTATTACTGAGATAATACAATATGTTCCTAGGATTCACCCTTTGTGTTTTCGACGCACTTGTATACGCTCATGTGAATTTATTTATAAGTAATTATATACAATGAAAGTTGCACAATCGAAAGCAATCAGTTTAGTGGCATGTTGAAATTGATTAGTTTTCCACAGATCGCGATTATTAGAAATGCTATTAGATTTAGATTATATATTACCTTATGCAAGTATCGTTACTAATAATTTTTAACAGAAGTTCTGCCATCAAATTTATAATAATAATTTCAAATAAAGTTTATTTGTTTACTCTAATTAATGCCTACACCATCAGTAGATACATATGTACAGTACGACCATGTGTACAGCCCATACACAATTACTTACCTACATAATGATTACTCAAAGGTATATAAAGGTTAGGTAGATAGAATTGGCTAATCCAATTACGGGAGCACTTCAATTACACGAAGCTTGTTTATGTGCGCGAGGGTGCTAATCGATCGCCAATAAATACGGATTCGACTTATTGCTCCTAACTCCTAAGCTCCTGAATAATTTTATTCACCCTACACGTGTACATCAAAACCTAAGCTCAGGATTTATATTTTCCCGCTTATTTTTATTAGGTATCCATGCAATAAACAGAAAATCGAATGGTGTTGATAAACGTGTATGTCTTTGTTGCATGCTTAACTCTTGATGTTCTGAAATTGGTTGTTGAATTCGATTAATAAATGGGAAATTAAGGTTATTAAATTTTAGTTAATGCCAACGGTCATTGCGGATCCGTAACAAGGTTAGGTGCCATGGCATTTTTGTACCCATGTAAACAGAGACCTTATTCTGGTCGTATAGGTATGTAGTAGAACGGAAAACTGATTATGACAATGAACACTTATCAAATTCTTTTTGTTAATTAATAATTGAATATACATCAAAATTCAAAACAAGATTTACCATTCAACATCAACACGTCCAAACGATCATGCAAAGACCATAAAAGCCAAATTAATGCATCATGGTTTGATACCCAGCATGTAAAACATAATCTTTGATGGCGGTAAGCAGCAGGCGGGCAAATGCCTTATATAAAAATGCCCACGCATTACACTCAGTATTTATATAAAACAAGCACAAACACCCTTTAAATTGCAGCTGAAGATTAGTCGGCGCAATTTTGGCGCGTTACGAGACTAGCGATTCCACCAAATAAAATGTTTAGGGTCATTCCGGCCGACAACGAGCGAAACCAGCTCTCCGAAATGCCGATAGACCTATTTCACCCCACGCCCCTTAGGGAACTATATGGGTACGCGGCTATCATAAATTTTGCCAAAAATTTGCAATCCTATCTCCCGGTCCGGTAGGGGAGGCTTAACATTAATATTACTGTTTGTTGAGTAATTTTGCTATAATATGCATATACCTATTGAATAAAAAATCCCTACTCATGTTTTTTATTACTGACCCGCTGCTAGATGTAGGTATATGGTTTTTATGAGATGTATTTTCCCTTTTCTCAGGGAGTTTTCCTTAATATAGGTATGTGAATTTAAACTAAGGCAATGTTTTTAAACTAACATGTTTCAAAGTTCTTGTTTGGGTAGTATAACGAAAACAATTGGAGGGATTGCCTTGAGGTTGGATTAATTTTTAATTATAATTACGCCGTAGCAAATGGCGACCGCTCAAGACGCAGGCTGAATGCGTGAGACAAGACTTAATCACTAGCTTTATAACGAGGGCGGGAGAGAAATTATACGCATTCTTGAATTATAAGGGATCCATAATTGCATTTCAGATCTTTATTAGAATTTCAATCAACTTCTTTATAAACGTTCAATCATAATTATCTTTTTGTTTAATATTGCTGTAGATATTTCTAATTATTTCGTCTCAAGGCTATATCTTTAAAATGTTATCTATAAAACTCTTTTGTTTGTGACTAATATTATCATCACGTATCTATTTTATTAACGTTAACTAAACTTTGATATGTTATTTAAATAGTCACGGTATTAATTGAATTTGTCAAATTAATTACAAACCGTAAAGATAGCAGATACTGCCTATAAAGTAAACTAGTGGTTAAACGTACGCTCATCAGTGAAATATAATGTTCGTAGTGTAGTTAACGGGCACATAAGAGACCATCGTAGTTCGTCGCTTTAGTGCGCATAACCCTTGGAATAAAGCATTTGTAATTAAAACGCTCTAAACAGACGATTATGTATGAAAACGACACTCTTGAGTAGTATATGAGTCAAATCTACAGGTGTATGAATAATAATCATGTCATAGAGCGCTTTATCAGTGGACAACGCACCTGTTCTCGGATGAGGTTAGGATATATTATGGAGTATCTGGTACTCGCAGTATTAGCGTTTTTCTTGTTTGAGTAGAATTAATTATAAAAAAAAAATATTACGAGGAAGATAAAATATTTTTATAATACCTAGGTACCTAATAAGCTATTTCTCTACTTGTTCGAAAGCTTTACAATGAATTACGTAATTAATTCAGTATTATCGTCTTTCTTGTTTAGGCTTGATATTACATTTTTTAAATTAAAAATGACACAATTATATCAACAATAATATTAATGGATTATTGAATTAAAATTAATTCGTTATTTTGCATAACAGCTGGCGTTCTTATCGTCGTAATTGAAAGTATACGTATTGTTATCTAAATTGTTATTTTGCAGCTAACATTTAATCAATAAATAGGCAGTAATTTTTAATTGCGACTGACCAATAAACGAATTATCCATAGTGGCATTCACATTGAGAATCCGTTTGTGCCCGCATTAAGTTCCAATTAAGGGAATTTATGTGTCTGGGCCGATATAAACCTTCATAAATTACGCAGTTGAATTAATAAGCGTACAATAGAGTAATAAGCACGGTCGGTGGTGACCGCCTGAGTATACAGGCGAATTAAATTTGCATGTTAGCAACCCCATAACACCCTTAGATATGCCTTGTCCATTGCAGGCCGCCATCTTGTATAACAAATGCACTGGGGTGATTAATATCAGCTGCGTTTTATGTTTAGAAGATTTTAATCGCCTTAATTTAATATTCTGAAACCGTAATTAAAAAATACAATATATAAATATACAATAAATAATAATTACAAGACGTTTAAGAGTATGTGGGTATTCTAAAGAACGTGGAAGAAAAAATTTTTTTAATAAAACTCTGCGAAAAACAGCACTACAATCGTGTTGTGTATTCAGAAAACTTCACAAAAATCTTCGAATGTACGAACTTGCCCCAAGCATCTTTGTTCTAGATCGTTTGTACCATCAAGAAGTGCATTTCACTAGAGTACAAAATATGAAAATAAAGGTAGGGAGGAGTTAAATTATAATATATTACATAAACGTTTCTCCCTTTTGTTTTTAAAAAGTGTTGCGTTCTCTTAGAATGGGGCGCGAGGAATATTCAAATTTGTGAGTTTGTAGGGGAGGCTAATTCGTTTTAAATTACGTTACGATATTGTGTTTTGAGTTGAAATATAGTAGAGGGCTAGGATAGAATATTACATTGGTTCATCCCTCGAATTTTAAATGCGAAAGTATGCTATTGCAATTAATACAAGATGATGCCAACAATATTTATTGCACATAAAACTTAATTGCTTATAAACCTATGCAACATACTCGCTTGTGATCCTACCTAATGTATATTTTAATCATATACAAAAACACTGCATAGCAACAATTTCAATAAAAATCGGTTTACTAAAAACAATTAAAGGACTAACCTAAATGAAACGCATTAAAATTAAATTATTCAAAAACCACTTAGCATTATTTACGACTTTATCAATTGTCGCAGACACATTTGGCAGTAAATTTATTGGGCAGGTGTATTAATTAATTACTTATTAACCGAAATAAATAATTCAATTATTCAACATTTGAGAAAAGAAAAGATAATCTAGAATGATAATAAAGATATTATAATAATAAATATTCGGGGGAAACCTTTTGTGATTCTTCTGGCGTTAAGGGAAGGAAAATTGCGTAATTCCCCAAGGGAGAAACGGAGTAGGCGACAGCTGTGAAGCCTAATGTCCTTTCTATTTATCTGCAATCAGGGAGCCGTAGGTATGTAGATAGATATGTCATAACGTTTATTACGATATATTTACGATATGAGATCAAATACCTAACATTTTCGACACCGAGTACCTACATACATGATATTTATTCACGACATTAACATTTATTTTTTTTGTAATAAAGATTATTTAACTAGATTAATTTGATTCTGCGTGATCTTCTTACGTGATGATGATGATGATATTATCTTCTAACATTTTAAATATTTGATTGAATTCAAGTTAATCCATATGACGAATATTAACGATCGTTGAAATTATAATCCAAAGAGCAGAGTGATTTATCGGCTACAAAACTATTGAACATACTCGAAACGAATTAATAGATACTTTTCGATTGCTCGTTGACTTATATTGCGTAAGCGATGACAATCTCTGTTTTATGAAGGAAACCTCGTAAATGTCTATTAATATGAATGGGCTCCAATTACTTTTACGATTCGCGTTTTGTTGGGAGAGGATCTACAAAAAGTTTACGATCTCCGCGCCCCCCAAACTGTTTGGCTTTATATCCTCGGGTGTGAAGTCATTGAGAACTGGATCGAATCGAGGACGCTCTGCACCAACGGCAGATGGCACACGATTCCATTGATCCGGACCTTTCATATAATAATAAAACAAATAAGTCATAAAGATAGATCTTAGAGTAAACCAAGGCTGAAAGCTGGTACCTATACGCCTTGTACAGATTTTGAAAGAATTGAGTTTTTGTTAGAGATCTAATTTGCATAGATATTCAATTTAACCTTATTAGCAAATTGAATTTTGCTTTGTTGTTTTATTGTCAGTAAAACATAAAATGTACACAAGTATTGCAAATGCTTTCTTTAGAAGCTGTCCCTAGCCAAAGCTTAAAATACGGTATTCCAAAAATACAGAGCAAGCTTTTATTTCAGTTTAAAAAGAAAAGCTCCGCTACAGCTATAAATGTCCATTTGAATACATTCTAGTTCGTTATAAGAAACTTGTATTTAATTCGAATGGATACTTTTATTCTTTTCGAGGTAATTTTTGTATTTGTTTCGATTCGCAAGATAATATTTAATAATACAACCGCCAAACGATTCCAAATTACCCTCATCACCACTTGAATCCGCCGCTTAACGCATAAAACAAACAAAATCGGAATCGGAACATCTGAAACGTACAATAATAGCCATTCAGTGAATCAGAATGTGCTGATCCGAACGACTATAGGCCAATAACAGAGAGCCGACTTCCTGCGCTGCGAGTCAGTGCCGGTGCGTCTATCACACTAGGATACGACCCGTTCAATGCGTCTTACTCTACTTTTATCGCTCGTATCAGTCATAAAATGCTAATGAACGAGCACTTCGGACCAAACATCCGAGCGCAAGATTCATATGACGGTATAAAACGTAACCCGAAGTCGACACTTCGTTGGAAACGTAATCGTAATCGCCCATGCGCTTTCAAAACATCGCGGGTAACACGACCGCCTCAATGGCCGCTAAGATAGCTCGATGTTTCTCAAAGCTCTCTTAACATGCGACCGATATTAGAGGAGGGAAATGTATGCTGATTCTCAACAGATATAAAAATCTTTAGGTTAATTGCGACAACCGTTTATATATTACGATAAACAAAACGGGATATATTTACGCATATCAAAGGTTTCATGTCAGCGATGCATGCTTGTTACTTAAATATTACAAGAATAACCTTTTTACAAGTGGAATAAATAATCCAAAAATACTTTACTAACAAAGCTCTAATACAAATTACTCGGATAAATAAAATGTAACACGTTACATCTGCTCGTAGTAAGTCATTGAGATAATATGTACTACGTACTACATACATCTCAATGTAGTAAGTATAATAATATTTTTAAAAATTCATATGGATCGATTAAGTTACATGTGGTAGGCGAGTTTGAGGTTAATCGATAATATTGTGGTAGGTTAGGATTCTATTACCATGTATATAATATTTTATTGATATAAAATAGTGCTTATTGATAATTCTTATGTTTGATGAGCAATACTGATTTTGAACACGAATTTTATAGATATAAACATCGTCAATATCACTCAATAAAATTAAGTAAATAGCTCATAATACTGTGTGAATGAATTCGAATTCTACTAAATATTTATAAGTATTAAAACGCAACGGATATTGTTATATCGGTACGTATCCTTCTAAAACAGGTTGTTAAAGTCAATGAAGTAATTCCACATTTTTTCTTGGAATTAGTAATAAGGTATGTTTTTATCTTTTAAATGGTAGAATTAAAAAAAATCATATAGAATGACTAATGAAGTTTATTATTTTTTGTTTTTATCAATTGTAACTCTTAACAAAAACAAAATGTCTTTGAACATTACACCTAACGCTTTACACGTTTTTCTTGACTCTACATATTTTAAATTTTCAATGAATGATTTCAATTATTGATAAAATTTTCAAGCTACACCTTTAGTTCTCGGTGTGTGTTCACCTTAACAATAAGCGTTAATCCTTACAAAGGTTCATAAAAGTCGCTTTAACAATATTTAGTTATTCCAAAATGGTATGTGACATATAACACTGAGCGTAAATGTTTTTTGTGACTCTTGAAATGCGTTATCGTTGAATGATGGAGTCATTTTTAAAAATAAAACCCGCCTCTCCTCGTGTCACGAGAATAAACGACCACCTCGCATTAATAAATTATCAAAATAAACTTTCTTTACACAGCTTTCGTAGGTGCGCTCGGGCTTATTTTGAGCACGGATTAAATAATATTTAATAGGAAATCAAGTACGTTGTTAAGAGCAGCAATTCGTTGTTTTAAACATCCTGTTATTACATTAACACGTGGTAAGTTAATGTAAACAAAGACGACTAAAAATTCGAGTGTAAGGCATTCGTTTCCGTTTATCCGAAATAGTGCTGAGATGGCTTTGTGTTTATGTTAAGGGAATAGACGTAACGAGCCATTCTTATTTATGAGATCGTTATAGCTATTCTGAATAGGAAAGGTTACATTGCTTTTATCTCATTCATTATTATTTAATGATTATTAAGTTCCAATACTCATGTAATGTAAAACAAATCAAAGGAAATAACTTCGGATTACAGTAGGTACCTACCTACTCGGTAAAAGTTATGAGAGCTTTCTGTACATTAAGTTGACGTATTAATAGTGATACTACGAGTTAGTAAATACTTTCTTTTATCTTCAATCCCTAAAATTTAAACGCAGATTTAAACACTATTTTAAATTAACAACTTTAAAGTTTAAAGAAATAGACAAGCACTTTTAAAAATCAAAATTAATATTTGCTATTGCATATAAAACTATTTTGTTTATATTTCGTCATTAAATACCATTGCAATAAAATTCTAAAGCGAATTTAAAACATTTTAATGAAAGCGACTTCAATTACAGCATGAGAGACAAAGTTAATTATTCCATTGCAATGGGCGTCAGTCTGCACGTTTTATTTGTGAAAATAACTTCTGTTTCCAGCATATAGCATTAAAGAAGGACCCCGCTACTGCTATTGATTTTTTTAACAGTTTTATGTCTAAGGGAATAGAGTCGAAAATGTATCGTTTGCCCGGCAGTGGACATATTGCGTTTTAACGACTGCAGCTGGTCGCATGAAACGACTATTGCAATCCTGAAGGTAGAGATTTTTGCGAATGTAAAGCCATAGTAAAATGTATGTAATTTGGGTTTTTATTTCATGATAAAGTACTTTTTAATTGTACTAAATTTTTTAATATATCCTGACAAAATTATAATGAAAAAATAATACCTTAGTAGAGTCTCTACTTAATTCCTTTGTAGAGTCTACGTTGCCAAAATTTAATTAAACATGCCATAGCCTTATGTGTATTTTAAATACATTATTATGTCTCTTAGATAAACAACTACATAGTTGAGACAAATGTAAATAATTTCCAATTAAGACAGTGTGACATTCGCGCATAAATTAAACATAAACGGTTGCACCTTGCATCAGCTCATAAGAAAACAGTTGTAAAATATGCAAAATACTGTTAATTGCTGTCTTAATTATTACTTAATTATCAAATACTAAATACTTTAATATGCAAAATGGGCAAGGGAAATAGAAGGTACTGTATTTTGTAAATTGTATGTATTCTACAAATATTAAATTCACGTTCGTAACAATAAATTACCCACCAATAAATATGAATTTGAGTGGGCATTCCATTGACACAACTTACTATTTTAAAATGAAATACGTATGTACATAGTATCTATTTGATAAACAATTAATAATAGTGTAAGGTTTTGGTGTAAGATTTTGGCTGCTCTATAAAATTTATATGGTCCATACAATTATTAAATTAATGCTTCAGTATAAATTAATTACTTGAGATAATTTATGTATACTTAAACTCTTCAAATTACGTATCAATACGAATATAATAAATTGATTCACGTAGGTAAGTAATTATAATGGAAACATTCAGACTAATTAAATCGAATATAATGTGTCATTCTAGATATCGCATGACCCATTTATCTGGGATAAAGTCATCAATTTCAATAATAGTTGTCATAACAGCACAATGTATAATGTAATAGTATAATAAATAGCATTTATAACTATAATAAATGTGCAGTGATCTACAATCCAGTGTCCACTGTTCAGACATAGGCTTTTATTTATAATTAGGTTGTCCATGACGGCAGTTCTTATCAAATTATATTTCTTAACTAACTTGGTTAACGCATTATAAAGCTATGCGCGGTTTTGCGATAATTTAGCGCGTTGATTATTTAATTAAATAACCATGTTTTCAGTTTCAACTACCGACCAAATTATAACGGTGCGTATTTTGTAGAGTAATGTTATGCCTTGTTAAGGAAATTATGAAAAATTTAGTAAAGTATTATTGCAGTTATTGCATCATATATTTTATGTTTGTTCGTTTATGTACCTCCATACGCATATATATAATGTGTAACAATGTCGGTGCATAAGTGCATACGATGTAGTTGGTGTGAGGCAATGACCCTGTTAACATTAAATCAGCCTGTCAACACTTGTTAGTTCGTTTGTGAGTTCATGACGTGTTCATATTGGTACAAGTAGATAAAGAAACACGCCTAAGTTTAACAATTTGTAAATGGCCTTATTAAGAAATAAATGAAAACACAAATCATATACTAGATTTTATTTGATCAAAACAAATAGGTATCACATAACTCTAAGGCTTAATGTTATGAAAATTACATTCTGTAGCCAACAAAATAGATACTGTAATACATTAATTATTAACAAATTACATTACCTACAATACCTACTCAAAGCTTGTGCTTTCAAACGTTGAGTTTATTAGCAATAGCATTGTTTATGAATATGATATCATCGTTCGCCTTAATAACAGTGAAATCTCAGTAAATGAAGTATCGATTTTAATCTCCGCTTTTTTCCATTCCAAACTGTATCGTTTCGTTATATCATAAAATATGTTTATATTACGCTCACAATTCTCTATTAGTATTCAGCATCAAGATGAATACGTGACGTCAGCCAGGGGCAGATCAAAGATCATTCTGACATGCTACTGTACATACTTGTTAGGTTTTGAAAATAGGGCTGCTTCCAATCTCTTTTGGACATAAAAAAAAATGTTTATTTTCATATCTAAGGAAAATAATAATAAATAATATATAGAGTCAATAACTCTAAAACAACGTAGGTTCAATTTTTTAATCTTATTACCTACCTACTAGATATTATAATTGCAAAAATATGTAATAATTCAGATGCAAAATTGTACAAACCTGTTTACAGATATAATTATTAATTACCTGCTTCAAGTTAAGTCTCAGATGAATGTACCAAACAATAAAAAATATCGAATGCATAAATAATAATGACGGGCAAAAAATTTCCTACATGCAACAAAGTATCAGAAATTACGCCGACAAAATTTATAATTTTAAATAGCATTGGTTTATGCGAATAGTTGTTAAAAAATATATTATTTCCGTTTTTCATTATTTATGGAGCATTTCCAGACAGCCCTGTTCGCATGGCAATGTCCTTCGCGAAGCGGAGCACAGAACAACATTGTGATGATTTAACTGGCGCTCACAACGAGCAAAAATAGTCCTTTCCGACTCGAACAAGCTTGAAATATTAGCTTTGTAGTCAAATAAATTCCCATATCTCCACTTACGGCCCTTTTCCTGCCCCCGTCCTCGCTAGAAAAATCTATTTACAGTAACAAGTTCACACGTCTAATAAATTGTGGAAAGGCGTTTCTCGCGAATTAATTTCCGCTCTTGTTAAAGGTACTCTATTGTTTGAAACATAATCCTTTCACCTTAACAAAATAATTTTTACAAAAACTCCAAAGAGGTATTTATAAACTTGTACCTACTGATATTATTTCATTAAGGATGCTTTGTCTTCGATAAAATATATGTTGGGTATATTATAATCTCATAACTTTTTTGGGCGTATAAACCGTTATTTAAATTCACATTTACATGAAATTAACGTGTATGAAATGTGTGTGTAATAATAGAAACATACCATAAACGTAATTAAATTACCTAATTCAAATGTGTAATGACTGAACTTAATGGGATTTATATTGTTCATAAAAAATAAAGTGTCTGCGAAATTATCTTGATAATTTAAAATATTCTTAATCTTTAATTTGATTATGTACAATCACATTTTTATTGAATAAATGACCGGAACTTTAAAAAAAGGCTCAAGCACTATACTTTTAAAGAAAGAAGAAAATATATTGGATGATTATTAACCACTCTACCTACCGTGATTCTCATTAAATCGTTGAAGAGAGAGACGTCGTAGAATTATTTCTTCTTACATTAAAATTAAATTATACTTACTATATTAGGTACCTACTGTACCTACTCACGTGTGAACATTAAAAATTGTCCCACCGTGGTCAACAACAATAAGTTACAGGAATTGGGTCTCATAACATATTGCCTTTAGCCATTCCAGGAGTCGCTTAGCTTGCTCCATAAATAACCCTCTTACTGGACAAACGTTGATATAATTCACATAATATGACCCTTACGATCCGCCGGTCTTACATTAATCAAATAGTATAAAACTGGTTTTATACAAAGGTGGGCAGGTTATACAAAATTAAATAAAATAATAAATAAGCGAGAACATTCTGTGAGATTTATTCGAAGAAAAAAGGGACGCAAGAGCCGGGTCTTGTCGCTGTATATTATGTTCGCCTGTGTCGGCTCACGATATACGCCTCTAATTAATGCTACGACGTTGTCTTCCAAGATATATTGTCCTTGCCGCGATCCTTTTAAAATGCTCTCTTAAAATTCTGAGATTAGAAATAAATAAAATAAGCGATGCATAATTTAAATAAAATATATCAAGGAATAAGCATTTAACTTATTCCATGGGATTTAAATGCAGAAATAGTTTAGTTCCTGATTTCTTTTGGAAAAGCTCGTTTTAAACTTGCGAAGTCGATTCCCTAAAAAAGATCGATTCGACAAACTCATACATGGAGCAAATTCTCCAATCTACAAAGCTTTCGAAAATAATGGAACCCAGCTGACGGGTAGGGAGGTGTCTTCGCCTGTTGTCATGGCGACCGTGCGAAGGGTGGCCAACCTGCCTCGCTAACACATTACAAGCGCTAACAAAAAGCAAATAAATCGACCCCAACTCGCAAGTAGAATTGGACTCTATGTTCTGCACCGGAAGAACCTCTTTAAAATATCGGTCGTTATCATTTATGACCTTTCTCTTTGATTGTTTAATCGGGACGCGTGTATTGTATTTTGGGTTCCATCTTTGCTTTTTAAATTTAGAATAGCTATCTCCATCTCATTTACTCGCATCACGATCTATATTTATCGTCCTCAACCGCACTCTATAATTGTTCCATTTCTGTTTATGACATTTTAAACAGTTTTTAAGTTTTTGTTGAAATGACCGTCAGCAATAATTAATGTAAAATTGAAGCAGTAAAAATGCAGTTACGCTAATTTATTGCTCATATAAAATGCGGTTTCCAGATTCTGGTGGATAAAGTGATTTATTCATTGCATATTTGCCTATCACCTTTTTTTTTTCGTCTGTCAAGTTCACCACGCTCTGTACTTAATCACCTTAAAAATTGTTTTTTTACCTTTGTTTGACTTGCTGTTTGTTGGAGTTTGTTTGGTGTTGAGGAATTGATACTTTCCTATAATAATCTTCAGATCAGAACGTCGCACAACTCGACAAAAAGTGTTTAAACATTTCGAAGATACATTTTACCGAAAACCAACTGCGGGCAGTTCTATATTTTGGCGATATCTTCACCTGCATGCTGAGCCAAGGAATTCAAGTTTTATCATCAGTGTACCGAAGCCCTATACTGGTATGAATTTATTATTGAAGGATGTTTAGAACTCAAATCTGTTTCTGTTAAATGTCACCTGCTGTTTGAATCTGTCAAGTTACTTTATAAACAATCAACGACGGAACAGATACAAGCCTTTTTGACAGCGTCATAGACATCTTTCTCGAAGACACGTATCATATTTATTGTTGCTTAGATATTGTTGCATACTAATAGTGGCTATAAAATCAATACAAAAATGAGTAATAATAATATTTGGGGATGCTGTACGCCGCATCAAAAAAATAAAGATGCTTACATTATTTGTGTGAAATGTGACAAAAATTATCATTTTGCATGTATGGGTCTTGATGAAGCCTCGCTTAGTCCTGAAATGCGCTCCGTTTGGAGCTGTCCCGACTGTGTGCGGGCAATTCCAAGAGCATCAAATAATGATAATACCCCCCTACGTAACGTTTCAACCATCAGAGGCAATAAAAGACAGGCTGTCAACTCTCCCCCGATGGTTAATGTGTCTCCCACTATTACACGCGAAGACGTTAAGGATGTCGTACAGGAGGTTTTAAAGGATACCTTAAATAATTTGTTCGCAAGAATGAATGATAACATTGTGAACGCAATTAATAATGAATTAAAACCTCTAAAGGATGAAATTACGGCTCTTAAGAATTCTATGATGTTTATTAGTGATCAATACGAAGACATTAAGAAGAATTATGACGCGTCTCAATTAAAAATTTCCGCTCTTGAGAAAGAAAATGATGGCTTGGTACATACAGTTTCTAGTCTTGAGCATCGCTGTAACCAAATAGAACAACAGCTTCGTCAGAATAACATAGAGATACAATGTATACCCGAAAATAAGAATGAGAACTTATTGCATATTATTAAAAACCTTGGTAATGTTGTTGGCTGCCCCTTAGAAGATCAAAGCATAATTCATTGTACCCGTATCTCAAAGATTAACAAGACTAGTCCCCGTCCTAGATCTGTTATTGTACAATTGTCATCTACAAGACTTCGTGATCAAGTCATAGCTGCGGTTCAAAATTATAATAAAAAGCATGATAAAAATAGAATAAACAGCGGCCTTATTGGGGTTTCAGGAAATCCATCAACTATATACGTTAGTGAACATTTATCACCATTCTATAAAGGATTACACGCAGCAGCTCGTCTAAGAGCCAGAGAAAAGGGATACAAGTTTGTCTGGATACGGGGTGGACGTATTTTTATGAGGAAGAATGAGGAAGCCCCATATATTCTAGTCCAGAACTTTAATGTTTTAGATAAGTTAGACTAAGAACGAGTATATATATTTTTCTTTCTTTTCTTTTTTGATTGATGTATGTGGATTGTTTTCATTTAAATTTGGTGCGCTAAATCTGTATTATCAAAATACTAGGGGCTTACGAACTAAAACCCACGAATTTTTCAGACAATTGGCATGCTCTAATTATGACTTAATTATACTTACAGAAACCTGGTTAAATGATAATATCAAAAGTAGTGAGCTTTTTGACGACCGTTATATTGTATATCGAAGGGATAGGTGCGATTCCAGTTTCTCATCAAAAAAGGATGGAGGTGGGGTACTTATTGCTGTTTCCTCAAAATTTACATCGAGACGTAAGCCTGAATGGGAAACTCAGCTTGAAGATCTCTGGGTTATACTGGACTGGCCTTTGTCACAATCTGTTCGTCATATTGCAATATGTGCCGTCTATTTGCCTCCTCCGGTGGATCGTTCGAAACTGGAGCATTTCTTAGATAATTGTAATAGGTTACTTGAATTGTCGTATGGTCACTTAATACTTGGAGACTTTAATCTGGGTCATATTAAATGGGACTTAGTTGGAACGAATGAATACATTGCTCCCAACCATTGTCAAATTTTAGTCGACTTCTTATTTCTAAACCATTTAAAGCAGCACAACAATGTCCTTAACTCAACAAATAGAATTTTGGATTTAGTAATCTCTAATAACGTGCCCCTTTGCAGTGTCATTGAGTCTGTGTCTCCACTGTGTAACCTTGATAAGTATCATCCTCCTCTTGATATAGTAATAACTAATAAAATTGAAGCGAAACTCCCTTATAATAGGTTAGCTTGTAAATTCAATTTCTTTAAAGCAGATTACGAGTCTATTAACAACGATCTTAGCAATTGTGATTGGAATGAACTGTTTTGCGACCTTGATAGCGTAGACTCAATGTTGGATATTTTATATGCTAAGATTAGGAATACTATTCATAAATATGTGCCTAAAATTAAGCCCAAAAATAATAAATATCCTCCTTGGTTCAATAATAATCTTAAAAAAATGTTGAAGGAGAAGTTTAAACTAAGACAGCGTTATAGGAAGTACAACAATCCTAGAGATAAAATTGAACTGCATATAATAAGCACTAGGTGTTCTAAAACTGCAAATAATTGCTATAATCTATATATTAGGTCTGTAGAAGATAAAATTCATTCTAACCCCAAGTACTTTTGGTCATATATTAAGTCCAAACGAGGTGGTAATGGGGCATACCCACCTACTATGTCTCTAGGTGATGAAGCCTCCTCGGATAGTGTTCGAGTATGCGAGCTTTTCTCCAATTATTTTGGATCTGTGTATTCGAAGAGGGGTCCCAATCCTGAAGAACAGCAGCCATCAACTATAATTTCCGATAATAACGACCTTCTTCTGACGTTACCGCATATTGAGTATGGGCCTCTTTTAAAGAAACTCAAGGCTATCGATGTTTATAAGGGCGCTGGACCGGATGGCATACATCCAAAGTTCATTGTTGCTTGCGCAGAAAATCTGGTTCAGCCTCTTTTAAAAATCTTTAACTGTTCATTGAGTTCTGGTTTCTTCCCTACAGTCTGGAAACTGGCTAAGGTCATACCTATACATAAGTCTGGTCCAAAAGAACTAATAAATAATTATAGGCCCATATCAATTCTTTCCACCTTTGCCAAGATATTTGAGTCGTTCATTTGTCCATCTCTCACTAACCATTTCAAACAATTTCTCTCTTTTCATCAACATGGTTTTGTTCAGCATAGATCTACTATGACCAACTTGACAGAGTTTACCGAAACCATTACCCACGAGCTGGATTCGAATAAACAAATTGACACTATTTACGCTGACTTTAGCAAAGCTTTTGACAGGGTTCCACATCACATCTTGCTGCAAAAATTAAGTGGATATGGACTCTCACCGTTGTTTTTGAAGTGGATAAATTCCTATCTAAGCGATCGTACATTCTTTGTTGCTGTTAACGGGTTTGATGCTTCGCCACACAATGTTACCTCGGGAGTTCCTCAAGGTTCGCACCTTGGTCCTGTTCTTTTTAACTTCTTCGTTAATGACATTCCAGAAATATTAAAAAATTCTCGTTGTTTCATGTATGCTGATGACCTCAAGTTCTGTAGAATTATTAATTGCTTTGAGGACGCTTTGAAACTACAACAAGACCTTGATAAGCTAGCCTTATGGTGCTGTAGCAATGGTATGGAATTGAATACTGAAAAATGCTTTTTTATCCGCTTTGTTAGAAAATCTAAAATTATTCCTTTCAAATATCAGATAAACAATAAGGTAATCCAGGAGAATTCTGTCACTAAAGACTTGGGAGTGCTATTTGATACTAAGCTAACTTTTAATAATCACCTTGAATATGTTACGAATCGTGCTTCAAAGATGTTGGGTTTTATTGTGAGAAACTCTAAAGGATTTCATAACATCAAAACTAAGATTATGTTATACAACAGTCTCGTACGTAGCATTCTTGAATACTGTTCGGTTGTCTGGAGACCACATTACGCGACTCACATTTTAAGACTTGAACGTATACAAAAGAAATTCTTATGGCACCTGAGTTTCTCTAGCAGGTTATCTCACAAAAGGCTCACCTCTTACCAAAGGCGTTTGTCGCATTTTCACATTATATCTCTGGAAAACCGTTTTATATTTTCAGATATTATTTTTGTCACCAAAATTTTCCAGAATAAAATTGATTGTCCACAACTATTAAATAAATTTAATCTCAGAGTTCCTACTAGGTACCCGCGTAGTAAAATTACACCTTTGGTTCCTCCTCTGCGTAGGACCGTATTTGGCCGAAATTCACCCATTTGTAGATTAAGTAAGCTAGTCAACGAGCATGCCAATTTTATTGATATTTTTCACGACAACTGTAATAAAATCCGCAAGTATTTAAAGGAATTATCTTAATTTTGTTTACTTTTTATTTATTTTTTTTGCTTTGTATACCACATAGTGACTTGACTCATTAATCATGCTGTGTTATCCTGTAAATGTTTGTCACAATTGTCTTTTTTTGTTATATTATGTACCCTAGCTCTAAGTATTGTTGTGACTGATGTTGGATGACCTAAATAAATAAAATAAAAATAAAAATAAATATTTATTTCAATACTAAAATTGCGGATTACCCGTACCGTGTAAAAATATGTTCAATTAAAGTGTAACTCAGTAAACGGTAATTTTAATTAACGGAAGTTGTTTCTTTAAAAGACATCCTTTGTTCTTACATTGTAAGTTGTAAATTCATGAAATTAAATCAATTTTTTACTAACATGCATTGAATTAATTTTCCTTTTAATGTTTTTCTTTCTGCTACTGCAGATAACTTACCTTCTTGCTTATGCAAAAAAATTATGTAAGTAATCTTTATGAACGATAATTCTGCTCCCATAATATTCTGAGAAAAATAAATTAACAAAATTCTGATATTATATTGATCAATATAAACTGATGGGCATAATAGGTAGATATAATATGAGTGATATATATTTAGATCTGGGGTGTAACAAGATTGGAAGTGTAAAGATAGAGCTACATTATAACAAAAAAAAAACGCACATCACGTCATTATATGCAAGTATATTGTTTAAAACAAAATAGTTATGTAAATCCATTAGTCACGTCTGGGCATCCTAAATCGCTACCTAAATTATTCAGGTAAGGCTCCGTACACACGACCGGGCATTCCATAGCGCTTCGTTGGTCCGCTATCAATTATACACGCAGGGAAGACTATTTAACTTACATTATTTATTGAACAACTCAAAAACCTGTCTGACTTCGGTATTCTTGAGGAATTTTTTCACAGTGTAAACATGGGTTTATGTATATTATGTACCATGAATGTGATTAAATTAATTTTTGATGAAGGAAAAATAATTTATAGATTGACCGGTTAGATATACAATAAACTGACTTTAAAGTTCTTCGTTTAATAATATTCGTACATAACTATTAACTATATATCTACAATACATAGCAGTTAATCGAGTGATTTGATTTTACCTACGTATAAAATCTCGTTCAAAAAGTTTTGGCGTTTAAAAGATGAACGGTAAAATATCCAATTGTGAAATCAGGTCCACACTAAAATCTTCGACCAGTTGCTTTTTTTAAAGTAAAGGGTTAAAACTTTCACAGATTCCAAGAAAAGGTTTTTATCTCGCTGTACACAAAGAGACACCTTACAAAGCATTAGAAAGTTGCGCAACCCTTCCTCACCCAGACGCCTTATAGAGCTTTCTTTTTAAAAATCTTCTATTGTAATTTTTGGACCATAAAATGACTTTAACCCTTTCCGTTACTTTTTTAAACAACACCTTTTTGGGGACAATCGGCGGCTAACGGACCGTGCATTTGTTTACGTTGCTGTCAAAAACTGTCAAGTCGTAAATTTTTTTACGTCAAATCTAAGCGTATAAACTTAGGCATTCGATCTACTATGAGGTTGGTCCCAGTAGCGGATACTCTAAAATTAACTTTTATGTAGCCATAAAATATTAATGAGACATTAAATTCAAAGAAGGTTTGGAAATGAAATTTAATGGTTTCCCAAAGCCTTTGCGAATCGAAGCCAATAAATAATATTCTATGATATCTATATAGCAGTAATAAACGTTGTACCATTCAAAAATGCTAAATATGTGCTACTTATGCTAATATTTTTCGTTTGCTAATATTTGTAGAATGACATATTAAATGGATGTTATTTATTTCCAGGTCCCAATGGTTGTCCACGGCGGAGGGGTCGACAGACTTACACAAGGTTCCAAACGCTAGAACTAGAAAAGGAATTCCATTTCAACCATTATTTGACACGCAGACGCAGGATAGAGATCGCCCACGCTCTTTGCCTCACAGAGCGACAAATAAAAATATGGTTCCAAAATCGACGTATGAAGTTAAAGAAAGAATTGCGCGCTGTTAAAGAGATAAATGAACAGGCGCGCAGGGAACGAGAGGAACAAGACAGAATGAAACAGCAGCAACAGGAAAAACAAGCCAAGCTGGAGAGCCAGCACCACGGGCACCACGTGACCCACCACCACGACCCTATGAAGATGCCCATAGATAAGGGCTCCGGCGATATTCTCAAAGTGAACAAGGTGCCGACGTAAGGCGCCCACGCCCCACGCATCGTGTAGCAAAATCCTGACTGATACTGTATCATAGTGTGAATACATGAATGGAAGTGTTACGTCCATGAGGACTCGCGGGTTGCGTTAGTCGATTCGTATCCACTAGTTTTATGTTTTGCGGCTGATTTAGTAGGAGTGTCGCCTCGTTGTGGAGGTGTTTCGTGACTTTTATTGTATTAATGTTCCTTTAGTGCGAAGGACTTGCCTCGGTGTCGTTCGCTGGTGGACAGGCTGGTGATGTGCTTTAAGCATTTATTTTGTTGCCATAACCACACCATGTATTGCAATAATATTTTACTAAATTTTACAAAGGTGTTAGTGTCGCTCTAAGATTAACTATTTGGAGTGATTCTCGGTATTGTTAGTTAAGATTATGAATCTGTGAATCTCATAGTATTTATTACAGCAGCTACTCTTAAAACATTATGTTATTTCTTTTTATTATAGCTATTATAATATTATGTACATTTTGATGTATATTTTATTTGGCCGCTGCCCGTGGTCCAGTAACGTTAAAAAATCATCACCACTATTTTGTGTTATTGTAAATTTTGTTGTATTTGTCAATCGGTTTCAGAAGGTTATTTTTATTTTTGATTGTGATTCAGTTCCGTTAGTTAAGTTCAGTGATTATTGTTGTTTATTTGATCGCGTAAATGTAATATTCAATTATCTATAATTATTATTACATAAATTACTAATTCCATAAGAACGTTAAACGTATATTTAAACAAAAATACGTATCAAAGTACAATTCCACGTGTAGGATTTTGTCGTAAAATCGTTTTTTTAAATCTTTCTTGGAAATATGCAATATTTTTTGACGATAAGCATTCTACCTATATAGAAAATATCGAGTCCAAATAATGAACAGGTTTCGATAATGAATACGACGTATTGTCCAAATAAGTCAGCAGTTCAAAATTATATACGTAACATTGATACATATAATAAACAATAATGTGTACTAAAGTTAAATTTTACATGTATCTTTAAAGTTGAATAGAATAAGTGTAATATATCTTAAACGTAAGTTCGACTTTTTATGAAGTAAATTAGGTGTCATTTATACGATCTCCTCGTTCGTATTCCTGGGGACAGTTTGTTCGAATCACATAACGCAGAGAGCAACGGCATAAAATGTATTAAAATTTTTTTTTTTAAACAAACGTGCTTCCAAAATACAAAATAAATGTCTCAGTCACAAATTATTAGGCAAAAGGTTTTCTTTTCCATTCCTTTTTAAAAACTATACAATAAAACTTAATTTGCTTGTAATTCATATTGTGCCAAAATAAATTAATGACTTATTCATCTCTCTCATCATCTCCTTAATTCGCGTCCCATTTAAGCATTAATATTTCTTAAAACGTAATATCAGAACAAATTTAGTAGTAAAAATTAGTGTTGATAGTCACCATTATACGTAAATTATTGTCAGGGTAGAAATAATAAAAATTAAATATAAAATAATATGTGTCGATATGAATACATTTGCTTCATTTTTATAATCATCTCTTAAATCAACTGTCCACTGTTTATACCATAATAATACTTACGGTCTATACATTTTCCTTAAATGACGACTAATATCGTGATATCATGTTATAGGCGTAAGAATTTCCGAATCGTGTTTTCAATAATTCCAAGCCATCGTAGAATAGAACCGATATAATATAGGATTAATGATTCACGCAATATAAACTATAAAATAGATTAAAAAAAATATTTTAAAACGTATTAAAAGGTTCATTTTTATTTTAAGTTTTCCAAAGGAATAATTTTATAAAACAATCTACGTATTATTAATATTGAATGTATCGGCGATCGATATGTGCAATAGTTTTATTCGAATTGGTTTATTCTATCGTCGTATTTGGTGTAAGGTTGTCGTTAGTAGGTATATAAAATTAACAATACATATTCCATCTTTGAACGTGAATAAATCGAACAAAATGTACTTAACTTTGGTATGTGTAGGCTTTATAAATTATTATGCATAGTTGTAACTACCGTAGATACTGATAATTTTAAGCGTATAGAACCGGTGGAAGTATTTGATTGAAAACGCTTAATGCATATTTAGTCTCGTTAACTACAAATGGATGAGAAGGTTGCTTTTTAGAACAAGGGACGTACACTGAACAGTGAACACGTTACACACCGATACTTGAATAATTACAACGCAACGTGTGTATACGAACTGTTACAAAATTGTTATCACTTATAGATAATTGTGTGGTTGTTTTTCCCTGTATTGATCTATAACGTAAGAATTGTTTCATTATTTTTGTGGGATAGTGCAAATTAGAAGAGTTATAATATGCGAATGGAGCCTTTACGGTTATTATTCATAACTACTCGATCCTTTCTGGTTTCATTTTCAACAATAGGTAGAACTTGAGGTGTATGAGTAATGAAATTTGTGTGTATGTACGTCCAATGATTTATGTTAGGTTTTCTTTATTGTTTCTGCCTCGTAAAGAACTGTAGATAATTCACGAGAAACAATGAGCAATTTGCTAAATCCATACTAATATTATAAATGCGAAAGTAACTCTGTCTGTCTGTCTGTCTGTTACTCAATCACGCCTTAACTACTGAACCAATTTGCATGAAATTTGGTATAGAGATATTTTGATACCCGAGAAAGGACATAGGCTACTTTTTACCCCGGGACATATGATAGGTTTTATCCCGGAAATCCCACGGGAACGGGAACTATGCGGGTTTTTCTTTGACTGCGCGGACGAAGCCGCGGGTGGAAAGCTAGTAGATTATATACGACCTCCATCCGTCTTGCCATACACATAGCTAGAGTTCTCTAGACCTTAGGTATTATAGTGCTTATAATACCGATACCATGTCATTTGTTTATATATATTATGTTAACATTTTTGTTCGCCTTTCAAAAATATTGTTTGATATCAAAATATAAAGTTTGGATTTATGAGATATAAATTATTTATTGCAATATATAATTTGTTTATTATTTTTGATGGAAATTGTCCTGTTTTATGTTTATGTTAAAGTTATAAAGACTTTCTTTGTGTAGGTTATGATCAATTTCTTGTCTTTTAAATGTAGCAATGTATGTATGTACGTACCTATATCTATATTTTTGAGAATAGTAATAAAATCGTCATTTAAAAATAAGTAATTGTAAATAGTTGTCGAAGTTTTTGTCGCGCATTATATTTTTGTTCATATTTTGTTTATGTTATGTATTTATGTAATGAGTGCCGTACACGGTTCGCTAAACAAGTAAATAGTGACAAAAATAAATGATTATTTTATTGCCTTTGTTTGAATTTTGAAAAATACTTTAATACTTAA
>CAJQZM010040233.1:0-48114 GCA_907164665.1 Colias nastes | reverse complement strand
TGTCCCCATGATTTTTGTACGGCGTTGCGGAATAATGGATTAAAAGCAGTATAGGCATAGTATGACACAGATGCCGTACATGGTCAAATGACCAAATTTATTTATTTATTTATTTATTTATAAGCTTTATTGCACACAAACAGAAAATACAAATTTTACTTACAAATTTACCCCCGGTAACTCTCGGAAATTAAATAAAAATTCCGACTTTGTGGACCACCATTTTTGTACGGCACTGAGCGGTTTCTTATTATTTTTAATGGATCTATCGATGGTTAAGAATGCCGTACATGGTCAAATGACCAAAATTTACCGAGTCTACCTGTACTTTTCAATTCTCATCTGCACTCAGTTGGACAGCTTACAAGTGACGGCATAGTGATGAATCTTATTATTTTATGCTCTTCTATCGTTCTAGATATGTCCCCTGGTGGTTCATTTGACCCATATTTTTTTCCTATGCGGGCTTGTAGTCTAATATAGGCATTATACTTTTAAGAATTATCTTGAGTATAAGCTTCTGGCCTGTTCTGATTCAATCCCGAATAAAAAAATTATATCGCTCTCACTTGGGAATCATTCATACATTTCTAAGTTACTAATTTAATATCGGTAAAGCAATTTTTGAGACATCCATTACAAATTTACAAACGATGATTTACCTCCTGAAATCAATTATTGAGAGTCGTCGTAGTATGTGCTATCACAATTCTTGTAAACTATTAAAGAAAAGGCCTTAGCCGCAAATCATATTCCTAACTATCCTGTATAATATGTGCTAATATTATACATGCAAACTGCATTCTTTCACGACAAAACAGAATTGTTTTATGAGATGATTTTTTGTGTTTGGAGATATTTAGAAAGCTAAAAAGTTATGTAGACTACTTTTTACTACTTTGAAACATCTAATTTCCTTGATAATTTTCCTTGACTACAGCGAAAAGCTAGTTATACAGAAATCGCTACCGCTTATGCCTCAAACCTGACCCTACCAGGGCATCCAAACATAATAACCAATGCAACTCGATCGCGAAGCAAATTATAATAATTGTTGCACATTTTAATAATTTATTGACGAATATCAATTCGGGGACGTATTGCTATGGCCGAATTAATAACGTTTATATTAATTTTTCAATTTATTGCCATTGTAGAAATGTAGGTATGTTTAATTATATAAATAATTTGTTGGGTTTGATGTTAAATTAGTCTCTTTCAGTGTTAGGGTGCTTTTCCACCAATAATGTGTGAGGATGTGTAGCGAGGAATGTGTTTGTAAATAACCAATAGTATCGCTTCAAACGCTAAATGATTCAAACTTTATACTAAATGAAGCGATGTGATTGGTTATTTACAAACACATTCTTCGCTACACGTCCTCGCTCATTTATTTATTTATTTATCTTTAACTAACAGTACAATACATACCAACACGCACAAAGATAACAATTATTAAAAAGTTTGACTTAAAAATAAGGTACAATTAGAGACAAACAATACAATCTTAACATTAATTAGGTCCACTTCAGATTTAGTACGAAAGCTGCACGGAGTAGGCTCTCCGCGAGCGCCACTGCACGGCTCGTGCCCACACACCACAGGCCCCCAGTGCTTCAGGATTGTCAATTTTGTTATTTAACAGCAGATAATAAGAACGATTATTGGTGGAAAAGCACTCATAAGGTATTTGACATAATGAAGAAAGAAATAGAGTATTTAATATGCTGTGTAATGATTAAAAGTAATTTAATTATTTTTGTCTGTTTCAGGTTCAATTTAGACGTCCGTGTCGTGACAGAAGGACAAGGAAGAAAGGACAGAATAAATATATCTGCATCACTATCACTACATAGTATAAAACAAAGTCGCTTCCTCTGTCCCTATGTCCCTATGTATGCTTAAATCTTTAAAACTACGCAACGGATTTTGATGCGGTTTTTTTTAATAGATAGAGTGTTTCAAGAGGAAGGTTTTAGTATATAATTTATTATGTTTTAGACAAAGCGGGCGAAGCCACGGGCGGAAAGCTAGTTACAAATAACTCCAAGTTCAATAATATTTTATCGATTGTACACCTAGCATTTTACTTCGTACAATTTTTTTAATCATCAAATTCAAAAAATAATACAATTCTTTTAAAGTAGCTAAATCTATACAGTATTTAAGATGTTAAATAGTAAGTACCAATATGTAACGGTCCGATCTCCAGTCTTAGTCTAAATTGCAATAATTAGCATAATTTATTCTCAAAAGATAAACCAGTCGTCACATTTAAATTCAAGCAATCTCCAAATTCCAATCTGATGTACGTAATGGAGATAAATTCACAGTTTTTTCGTTGGAATTTTTCTTAATTACAAAGCTAATCCATCACAAGAGCGAGCGTGCACAGATGAACCGTGTCCGCCATTTTGATTTTTGTTCTAGAACTTGTAATGGCGGGTATAAATTTTGAATTTGTTTAACGTTTTTTTAAAAAGCATGTTTTATCGATGTTTATAGTCGAAAGCGTTAGACATTTTTATTTGTTTAGATTTACACTTATGTTAGTAGTAGTTATGTTAAAACTCAACAATGGGACTTCTTCTAGAAGCACTTTTGTATCGTCGTGTTTTACCAATTTATCAATGAATATTATAAGTAAAAAGGTGTAGGTATATTAGCTCTCCGAAAGTAGCACGTCGACATGTGGCTAATTAGCCACATTTTACTTCAGTTGTCTCTTTTTAGCATGTGATAGTTGAATCATGCCATCTCACTTTGACGTCTAATCGTGTGTGCGTTAGTGTGCCGTGTTTGAAGATCGCATGTTGTGTTGGTAACCTATCTACACATTTTTACGTTAATGTTCTTGGCTTTACCTCAGAACTTGGGACTAGAAGAACCTATTTTGATGATTCTTTTTTAAGCTATTGCATAGCTTCTATCGCGGGCCTCGAGCGCGGGGACCGAATCCAGAAATTCCGTAACGAAAAAACCTCACGTTCCCCACTCCGACGGGCACGGAGGTGTGGCTTGAAGGCATAGCATGCAATAGCTTTACCGCGGCAGTCCCCGAGTGCCACACGTATTTTTTTTTATTTGATAGCTGGTGCCTTCTGCGTTCTGTTTTAATTTGGTCTAGTTATACAAACTTGAAGGCGGTTTAGTTTTTATGTTAAAAATAATAATTGTTGTATTTTAATATTTTAATGAATTTTTTTAATCATGTTCTGTTTGTGACTTCAGTTCGTTTTCCTGTTAGTTATTAAATGAAATAAGTTTATTTTCATTATTGAGGATAAATATAACGTATAAATGGAAGATTATTTGTTTCTTTTTGATACTTTTTGAGTGTGATTTGTATTAAAATAATGTTTTTTTGGAAAGATGAGAATTTTCTTAGAAACATGTTTTTCATAATAGTATTGAATTTCCAGGAGCCATTATTAGTAACTTAACTTTATTTATAGATTAACATGAGATTGGATAAAAGCCTAGATAGGTACTTATTGTTAATCCAGGATAATGCCTATCTTTGTGCTAAATTTAATTCAGATTAGATCAGCTATTTCGCATTAAAGTGTAATAATAGATAAACAAACATCCAAACATTCGTATGAATTATTGCTTTTATTACCTATATCAGTAGGATGATGTGATATTATTACATAATACTTGTGTATTGTGATTTGTGATACCTATCACATACTATATTTTTAAATAATTGGCGTAAGTGGCTCCGCGGCGTCCAGCTAGTATTAAATAGATAATTCTTTAAAATCAATACAGTATAATACGCACAAGAAAATAACAACAACCAAAAAGTCCACAGAATATTATTATAATATGCACAAGAAAAAAATATATCGAAAAGCCTACATTTTGTACAAACATAAAACTAGTCAAACACACGGTCACTATATTATTTAGTAAATATATAGCCAGGTCATCTAAAGCCATGGCCGTAAGAGGTGCCGTCGAAATTACGCCTCGTAAAAACGTAATGATCTCGCATGTCAAATATATTGAGCGTTTTCATTGTATCACGTCATGACGTGTGTATAATAAAATTATATTGTAGGTTTGAAGTTAGTGTTTTGACGTTCTATGTGATATATTTTAGATTTATTAAATCAAAAAAGATAACAAGTTTTACTCAAACATTCAGAATGACATCCCTGCTAAACCTTGGTTTTTCAAATACAAGGACATCAATAAAAACGTCACATCTTGTATTAGCCGCTTGCGATTGGGCCATGCTTGTATACTCCCGTCCATTTAGCAAAAATTAGGGTAAGGGATAACTCTCTGTGTGAGTGCGGAATAGACGAGGGAAATTTAGAACACATTTTCTTCAACTGTCCTAAAAACTCCTCTATAAACGACATCCTTCCCCCTACTATCCCTCGTCCTACCAACATGAATATTCTCCTTTCACTGACCTTTAGTCCTTTTGTGTATGTCTTATCCAAATTTATTAAAAATAATAATATTAAACTATAATTTTTCTTTCCCTTGATTACATAATTAGTCCTATCTAGTGTTTGTCTATACTAATCCATATATTAACTTGGTGTTGGATAATTTATATATTGTGTTGTTTTTTATGTTTGTTGTAGATATCATCTGCGCTTGATTTGAAACTGTTGGATCTAATTTGAACTTTTTGGACGTGAACAAACCCATTCACTACAGGACATTGGCAAAATTGTGGCAACGCAGTACTGCCATAAATTAAAATATTGAATTGAATTGAACACCTCCCTGTAACATAGAAAAGTAAATAGTGAAAAAATATTATGAACCGCAGACGTCACGTGTTCTTAGATGAATATAAGGGCACACACACTGAATATAGATATTTAATAAATAATAATGTTATACATAACATGTAAATCCATTCATTAACACACTTACAACTTCCTATTTTTTCTTCACGTCCAATATTACTTTTAACTCAAGAGACGCAGAATAACTCACAAATCTCTGAAATCATACTGACATAATAAATATATCGGTCTAGACTCTAGAACCTATTTGTTATATCTACTAATATTCTGCTACCTAAATGCAGCAAGTTTAAGGATTTGATTAATAAACGATTTCTCACAAGACGACTTTTTTATTATATAAGCGACCGCAATGACGTGCCGTACAATCCAATGGACACATTAAGCTTGTAAGCACGTATACTGAAATAAAAAGGAGCTTCGCACGTTCGCGTAGCTTTACTTTCCACGTTATGGTGTCGCATACTTATATGCATTTATAATTTGATAGAATACATAATATATTATCTGTGCTCTGCATCACATTATGCTTGTATAAGGGAATCTTTGTATGTATTTTGTTCATATTAAAATCTAATATTATTAAGGTGAAGAGTTGGTTTGTTTGGTCGTAATATCAGGAACTATTGAAAATTTGATTTTATGTTAGAAAGTTCATTTATCGAGGAAAGCTACAAGCTGTATAATTGATTTTAACTCATTAATGCGGGTGAAACCGTGCGGCGCTGCTAGTTACCTTAATATAAACACAATAGAATGAATCTGCTATGACTAAATAATCATTGATTTAAATAATGGTATCCTTCACTCAAAATTGTTTTTATTTCCTTCAAATCCTTCAAATCATATACACTTAAAAAGAAAATGTCACAAAACACCACACGAATAAATAAAAGAATAAAATTAATAAATCCATTATAAAGCATTATTAAAACATTACCTCAATTCCCCAAAACAATGTGAAATAACCGATTTATGAGTCACATTTATGCTTTCCTAAAGTAGTCCCTAGTCATGCTGCATGAGTAACCAAAAAAGCTAAATTAGCTGGGTCCACACCGGACGATCCAGCGATCCCGCGATCCGCGATCCAGGATCGCGGAGCATGGATCGTGGATCGTTCATGCATTTTTATACAGTTCACGTTCTTAGATTTGTGATAGTACCATAGTGCATAAAACCACCATGAAATACTAAGATATAGTAGTAGCTTAACATAGTTAAAGTTATCAGTCGCAAATCAAATGACATAATATTATTTAATAGCATTAACCCGTGAAACACGAGCGGTTATGGTTAGTGTTAAAATTATGACGTCATCTATAAATTTGTCAAATGGTGGAACTCATATTTTCCCTAAACGTTACTTTAACATGTTTGTTATTACTAAAGTAACATGACGCAACCCAGCCTAGGCTTTTGTATGACTGAACAGAACTAAAAGATCATGCATGATATTATGTAGTTAGGTACATCATCATCAGCCCATATACGTTCCCACTGCTGGTACACGGGCCTCCTATGAGGGTACAGGCCATAATCCACCACGCTGGCCAAGTGCGTGTTGGCGGATGACACATGTCGTCGAACTTTATAATTCTTCGACATGTCGGTTTCCTCACGATGTTTTCCTTCACCGTTCGAGCATGGTGATGTTACAACATGCGCAGATAAATTGAAAAATCAATTTATTTCCTGCGCGCTCGCCTGGTCTCGAACCCCGGACTTATCGATTCGAAGTCTGAGGTCTCACCACTGAGCCACCACTGCTCTAGGTACATATAGGTAGGTTAGGTACATATTATGTAAAATTAAATTGTATATTGACATGATTTTAAAAGAGAAACTATGGAGTTTCTTGCCGGTTCTTCTCCATAGATACTGCTTTCCGAATCGGTGGTAAATGTTAAAAATATGTATTGACGATTGAAAAGTGCTTCATGAAGAAGTGTAATTGAATAAATAAATGTTTGAGTTTGAGTTAGTCATACTTACAGGATAGTAAATAGAAAGGTTTATCAATCAGCTGCCAGGACATTGCATGCCATTCATTTCAATCATCGATCTAAACGATTATGCATGACGTAAAGCATGTCATGCTGCAATACCGTCTAGACACCACATAATGCTTCGCATGCTAAATAATTACCTAGTCTCGGCACTTAGACTTAAAATTAGCTACATCGTTACGTAAATTACCCGAAAATAGTAAAACCCCTTTGAATAGCTGAAAACCGTATAACGAATTCAAAAAGGTTTAATTCAAAAGAATGCTTTTCGTGCGGAATCTCCCGCCGTTTATGATAATAGAGTGGTCGAATACGGAATTTCAAATTTAAAACAGTTTTTAAACATTATTTTTACAAGATTCCTTGATTTGTAATTCGGATTCGCTTCGCGACGCTTTTGTAACGCTTTCTGTAGTTGTACTTGACATGGTTAATGGATATTGTTTAACTAGTTGGATTCCGTGTGTTGGTCCGAGTTAAATGTGTATTTCTTTATTTCTAACTAGCTTTCCACCCGCGCCCGCGCAGTCAAAGAAAAACCCGCATAGTTCCCGTTCCCGTGGGATTTCCGGGATAAAATCTATCCTATTTCGCGGGGTAAAAAGTAGCCTATGTCCTTTCTCGGGTATCAAAATATCTCTGTACCAAATTTCATGCAAATTGGTTCAGTAGTTAAAGCGTGATTGAGTAACAGACAGACAGCAGAGTTACTTTCGCATTTATAATATTAGTATTAATTTCTAATTTGCTTCTTGAAAAGTCAGTTTTGTGCCAGATAATAGTTTTGTTAATATCCGCTGAAATTTTTGAAGATATGCAAAAAAATAACATTTGCATAATTGAGAAATACGATCATTTAAAGACCAATGTACTTACTCATTAACCGACTTCAAAAAAAGGAGGAGGCTCTCAATTCGGCTGGTATATTGTTTCTAAAGAAAATTATTTTAAATTAATGTATATTCAATATTTATTAGCAACGTTACTGTTTACAAATAAAACAAAACAAAGTAATTTAGGGCTGATTTTTCAATCCTTGGTTAATACTTATTCGTCGAATAACGTACTAAATTACCATTTCAAAAATGTATTCTTTGGCCGTACTTGACAGTTTACGGGTGACATTTTAATATTATCGTGTAAAATTTTAACTATGGATTGAAAAATCGGCCCAAGAAACAATATCAACATTAAAAAAACAGTGTAAAAATGAAAAAGTCTACTAAAATACATAGCACGATCCATTTAAACAGAACATTAAAATTACATTATAATCTATATCTACTACTAGTGGTCCGCCCCGGCTTCGCCCGTGGTAATAAATAAGAACAAACTCAATTTTCAATTAAATTTAAATACATATATTTAACGGTATCCTTTACAGAATTCACGATGAAGAGTTTTTGATCGACGTTAAATGTTATTTTGTCGTCGCGTCCTGTTTTAATTACTAAATAAATTATAAATTAATGTGTATAAAAGAGCGTTAATTGCGTTCTGGGAAGGTTTGTTGTAAACAAAAGGTAATGTGTTTATTATTTAAAGAGATCTATACACTGGTATCGTTTCTCGGTTTTGTTTGTATGGATTTAATTGTGTTTATGTATATATACGAGTGTGTATGTATGTTGTGTATGTGTATAGGTATACAAGTATGTATGTATGTATGTTGGTACAAAGTTTTTGTGTAAGTGGAAATGTTATTTTTACGTGTATATATTTGTTATTTTAAGGTATAATCTATAAGTCCAAGTTGTACATTTATTTATTTATTTATTTATTCATACTTTATTGCTCTGACATAACTTAACTAGGAACTTAATCTAATTTATAAATTAAAACAAATGGCGGTCTTATCGCTAAATAGCGATTTCTTCCAGACAACCAGAACTACATATTATGTACTAGTTTGAACCAGCGGTTAAAAGTGTAAGTGTAGTTGTTTCCAATCAACCCAGTTCGCAATTACCCGGTTTGACTCTATTATTTTAAGTGAAACTCTAAAAGAGGAACCGTCGATATACTGTATGTAAATCTTAAGTTCTTAGAAAAAAAAAACTTTCGTAATAAACAATTCTTAAAGGTTACAATTTCCCAGACACAAATATAATTTCATGATAACTTTACAAATACAACAGTTATTTTTTACATTTTAACGAAGATTCATCCCGAAACGGTCCAATATTTTTTATCTGTCACTAAACCATTGTAAACCGTCGGAATGGAACTGTGAAAATCTGTAAGCCCTTTGTAATACCGTAAATCTTAATCACGAAGTCAAAAAATCAACGCTCCAATAATATATAGTTAGCTGTGACTGCTTTATTGCCTGATAAATCTAGGTTCCATTGATATAAAGTACTGGATGAGACTTGTAAATTGATAGTTTATTTTTTCTTAGAGTGAGATTAGGATCCTCGCTGAATAAACTGGTTGGTTGATGTCAAAATTTTGGTTCTGTGATATTATTGCAGTTTACAGTTTCAGTTTCAGATGATAATGAGAGATGAGATAAAATACATTCCTTTTTTAATGCTTAAATTGTATTCGTCTAATCTACATTTTTATTTCATTCAAGATTTTATTTTAACTTCTTTTGAGATACACTTGAGCTTATTGTTAATAAGGTAAGGTGAAAACGTAATAATTGCATAATTTGGTCAAATTTATCAATGACATAGAGTCATAGAGCATTATACAAGCAGACATACACATATTTGTATCACGTAACATAAATCAGTGTTATCTATACTCCTACCTAAGTAGGACCACATTTCAAAATTCGTGACAGATTTGTCACATCCAGTCTTATTCGATCTACGTAGATCACGAATTCTCTGTTATAAATGGTTAATCTTTTTTGTAAAGCACAAAAATTACGTTATCCGATACTGATACAAAATAAATCGGATTATGTTGTATGCAATTTTATTTATTATAAACTACAAAAACCTCAGGACTTGATAACCTAATAATTTTTTTACGTATTTGTTATAAGAATAAATAAACAAAGACATAATAGAAAGTAAGAAATCGTATCTATACTTTTTAATATTATAAAGCTGAAGAGTTTGTTTGATTGTTTGTTTGTACGCGCTTATCTCAGGAACTACTGTTCCGATTTGAAAAATTATTTCGGTTAAATAGCCCATTTATCGAGGAAGGCTATAGGCTATAATATCATCACGCTAAGACCAACCGGAGCGGAGCACCGCGGGACACAGCTAGTACTTGATAACAAGATAGTGTTTCAGCTTTCAAGAGTTATAAAATCGATAAACGATTTTACATACCTTTTTAAGGAAAATAAAATTGTATCACAAAATATTATTAACAGCTGATCAGATCGGTATAAAATTTAGTAAATAGATAAATTATAGTCTGGATAGTATTACTTTAATCCAGATACTGCGAATCTACGTATGACGTTTTTTGCATAACAAAAATGCCCCGGGGCTTAAATTAAATACCGCCAATATAATGGGACAATTTTCGTTCAATTTTCATTTGAATTCCTGCCTCGGCTCTAGATAAGTGGCAAGTCATTAATCTAGGTTGAGACCTTCTACAAAAAATTGTGAAGTTTGATTCGTATTTCGGACGTGGGTTCCGTAGCCTTTTATGAGAGTTGGTTTAACAAGTGTAATTATGTTTGTGTGTTTATTAGTGGTTTATGAATTCACATACAGTAGAACAGATTAAATTATTAGTTAGATATAAGAATTACATGTTTTAATATGTCTGTATCTTTCTATTTTCAAACCTGACTTTTTTATACAAGAGGCTGTAGCTAAAGTCCTTTTACTGAACAAATGAATAAGTTATACAATAATTCTTATAACATTATAGCACACTTTTTAAATCTAAACGTACCTATTTGTATAACTCAAAGCTGATTGACTGACTGGCATAGTGATCTATTAACGCACAGCCCAACCACAGGATTTGGCTGAAATTTGGCATGCAGGTATAACCTACTCGTATGTTAGGACGTAAGCATCCGCTAAGAAAGGATTTTTATCAATTCTAGCCCGAAGGGGATGATATTTTGTACCATGAAAATTTATCTTTTCCACGCAGGTGAAGCTGCGGGCATTAGCTAGTGTTATAAATAAAAAGACGTGTGGCACTCGGGGACTGCCGCGGTAAAGCTATTGCATAGCATGCCTTCAAGCCACACCTCCGTGTCCGTCGGAGTGGGGAGCGTGAGGTTTTTTCGTTACGGAATTTCTCGATTCGGTCCCCGCGCTCAAGGCCCGCGATAGAAGCTATACAATAGCTTAAAAATTATGAGTTTCCAATTGTAGAGACGTTTAGAAAATCAACTCATCACCCAGCATCGCATGCAGCAAATAAGTAAAATTAAAAAGCCAAAAAATATCCAAGGATCCCTAAAAAAAGGGGTCGTCTCTAAATTGGCTGCGTGTTTAACCGTCAATTTTCCGAAACAGACCGTTATATATAACTCGAATAATATTTAACCGTTGTTTATTTTGTCGAATTGATGTTGTGACATCGGGTAGGGGGTTTTTATAAACGGGAGAGATTTTTTGTCTGTTTGTCCATGTTTTGTTTATGAGGTTTGACGTTATTTTTAGCACGGTTTTATTGCACTTGTAAGTATGTATGTTTGCAGTAAACAGACTGATTTAATTCAAACTTGGTACACTTATCAATGACAATACGATAGACACATTGATACGATAATATTTTTCTTAATAAATAGTGTATTTTAGTTCTTTTAAACTACATTTATTATTATATTTGATACTAGCTTACCGCCCGCGGCTTCGCCCGCTTTGTCTAAAACCTAATAAATTATATACTAAAACCTTCCTCTTGAATCATTCTATCTATTAAAAAAAAACATCAAAATCCGTTGCGTAGTTTTAAAGATTTAAGCATACAAAGGGACATAGGGACAGAGAAAGCGACTTTGTTTTATACTATGTAGTGATGATACATCTTTTAGTAAAGTTGACCGACACCTCGGAACAGATGACATGTGAACGTAGAATTTGTGAGTTCGAATCCCGGTGTAGCCTAACAGAAAATGGTTCTATAGGGTTTCAGATGAGTGATCACCTACTTGTCCTTATAGAAAATCGATCAGTGAAACAGATGTGAAAACATCAAAGCTAAACTTAAACATTCGTTCAATCAAGAAGACTTCTTTTAGAAGAGCATTTGAAATTTCTAATTTCATAGCAATTAGTTACTGCTAGTTAGGAAAACAGTTTCTTCTGACGAGAGAAGCTAAATATTTTAATAAAAAAGAGCGTGTGTGCCGAGCACACGTGTCAGAAGTGAAACTCCTTTAGCATGATACAAAGATACCAAAATGGTCGCCTTACTCCATGACGTGACGATATAGCCATGACGCGACCTTGAAATTTTCCTTTTTTTTTCAAAACATTATTTTAGCGAAAAAAGAAAATATGTAAATACATCATTTTAATTAAAAAAAGACGTGTGGCACTCGGGGACTGCCGCGGTAAAGCTATTGCATAGCATGCCTTCAAGCCACACCTCCGTGTCCGTCGGAGTGGGGAGTGTGAGGTTTTTTCGTTACGGAATTTCTCGATTCGGTCCCCGCGCTCAAGGCCCGCGATAGAAGCTATGCAATAGCTTAAAAACATTTCCCATTCGTACAAATCGATTTAATTACATCCTTCAACAAAACAAGATCATCAATTATTTGTACACAGTTGAGCAAATAAGAAAAACCAATAGCAAGTCAGCTAGTTAGGGATTGTATTAGAAAATCTCTCGTGATACCGAAATCAGCTTATATCGCAAAATTGTCTGAGCTCAAATAGATGGGGACACACGGGAGTGAATTCGGAATTACACGCCGCTTTTTTAAATAAAATAATATATTGTATTGCACTAAAAGTCAATTATTTATATATCTTTGATATTATTGTAAAGAAGAATGATTTGTTAGTTTTGTACTGAAACTGAAAAAATGATCGTAAAGACTATGTATATCTTTATCGACTGGCTACAATTTTTTTTCATGGGCTAGTCCACGCGAAGCTGGAACAAACGCTTAGTATGTTATAATAATTAACAGAGAGAGCTCCTTATCTAATGTTTTTATTCCGTTAATAATTTGGTTATTTCTAATATAATCAGCATCCTTAAAAGGGTAAAAAAGTAGTTAACCTTGTTTGATTTTTAATATTATACAAGTACTTAATATTATAATCGTGAAAGCCTTCGAGATTAAATTAAACATCAAATTATAATCCATCAATCTAGTCTGTAAGAAAAGGTCTACTACTTGTGGTTTAGAATTTAGATACTTATGTATTAACGAAAGTTTGTGATGGTGGATGGATGGATGAGTTGTTTATTTCTCTTTTGCAGAATGACCATGTTATTATTATTCCAGACTGGGTTTGCATAATTTCTTTTTTATGCTTACACATAATTGAACACTTTACACAGACTATGTAGAGTTTGGTCAGTTAGAAAATGTAATCTATACTAATATTATAAAGCTGAAGAGATTGTTTCTATGTTTGTTTGTTTGAACGCGCTAATCTCAGGAACTACTGGTCCGATTTGAAAAATTCTTTCAGTGTTAAATAGCCCATTTATCGAGGAAGGCTATAGGCATCATGCTAAGGAATCCAACAGGAGCTGGGCGCTGCGGGTAAAACCACGGGGCACAGCTAGTAATTAATATTAGCTAATACGATACATTCATTGATAGAGATCTCACTACAAAGCTACGAAAATTCCTCAAACAAGAAACGCCACCAACCGTCTCCCGTATGTTTCCAATATATGACGAACACACAGTTAGCAACCCGTAAATTCGAGCGGCGGCCGAATGAATTGTAACCGACAATTTACGAGCAGGTATGGAGTAGCGTTCAAATGCGGGCCTGAATCGTGCGCGTGATGTTTATTGTTTCTGTATATTTTGACCTTAATTTTGACTGACAATATTCTTATTTATTTATGTAACAATTTTATGTACCATTACAAATTTTAATACATAATATTAAAAGGGAGACATGCATAGCACATAAGGCAACCTTTTCGCTTATCAGCGATCTGTTCCAGGCTATATTCATGAGTGTTTTGAATATTTTGACTGACAATAGAGTGAACATGTAGGACAGCCTCTTACCAGATTGGCGACCTGATTAAGGTGGAATGGAGTCGCTGGATGCAGGCCGTTGTCGGCATTTCTGGAAATCTTTGGGGGAGGTCCAGCAGTTGACGTCTTATGGTTGAGACGACGACGACGACGACAAGAGTGAAGCGGAATCTATAGATTTCACGTAAAATATATAAATGGTAAAAATTTTCATTACTTTAATTTATAGCTGCCATACACGGTAAGGTACACCTGACAGGTATTACCTGCGTAGGTAGATCGTAGTCTGTAAGGTGTGGAATAAACATGTACAGTTTTTAAGCTATTGCATAGCTTCTATCGCGGGCCTTGAGCGCGGGGACCGAATCCAGAAATTTAGTAACGAAAAATCTCACGCTCCCCACTCCGACGGGCGCGGAGGTGTGGCTTGAAGGCATAGCATGCAATAGCTTTACCGCGGCAGTCCCCGAGTGCCACACGTCTTTTTTTACCCTATGATCGATTGACCTACGCAGGTAGGTATACAAAAATCCAGGATCACTGAAACAGATGTGTAGCATTTTACCATAACGCTAATCTGAAAATACAATAAAGACGTTATAGTTATATGAGAACCGCAAATAAGACCCTATTTTTCATAACAGAAATTCCAAACATTTCACACCAGAAGAAAATGAAGCAACAAACATATTTGTGCCAGAATAATTTAATTAATCCGCGAAACATAATTATCTATGGGTTAATACAATGGCAGACGCAGTTTTGATAAATAAAGTAAATATTTGAGACGCTTTCCGCCAGATAATTTGGTATCGGACGCCATTCACGGCGAAACAATGCCGAGTTCTTTAGATTAACAGCGCTGCTCTCAAAGACATCTGATTATCGTGGCTTCGAATATGTGGAGGCGGTATTATAAATTGTATATCTATCTGTATGAGTAACTGTATTGGTATCTATACCTTATATCTTCAGTAACAGCTGTATGTGTGTCTATGTCTTCATCAGAATTTTTATCTGTATTTATGATTCTGTTTCATTTCATGTACCTATATATACTAGTACCTGCACCTGTATTCGTATATGTATCTGATGTCAAGTACAAAGCTTTTTATGAATAAAAAAGTTGGGGACGGGATTTGTTCTTACATGGTTCTAATAATAATATATCTAACTAGCTGCGCCGAGCGGTTTCACCCGCATTGCTCCGCCCCTTTTTGTCGTAGCATGATGATATAATGTAGCCTATAGCCTTCCTCGATAAATGGGCTATCTAACACCGAAATAATTTTTCAAATCGGACCAGTAGTTCCTGAGATTAGCGCGTTCAAACAAACAAACCCTTCAGCTTTATAATATTAGTATAGATTATGATCTAAATCTGCATGAAAAAGCAGTAAGTGGCACGAAGGAAAAAGTAATCACCTTCATATAACATAAATACAAAAAATAAAACGAAACAACATAGGTATATACCTGAGTAAATTAAGTCGTCCTTTTTCTCAGTGACTTGCTTATCTAAAGTCTATTGCTTTCTACTTTCTAGCAACATAATATGTTATCTGAAACATTTAGATGATATCATTTTAATAACAATAAATGTAATTACCGCATCAAAACTTTCCTAACTCTCGATCGTTCCATATTTTCGGCCCCATTTAAGGCAGTCATTTTCAGGCAACGGCCCATTTCCTTATTCCGTTCACATAAGATTGCGTTTCGCACGGAATATCCCATTGTTTGCTCTTACTAATAAACCTTGAGATGGTTTACACACTGTGTAAGGAGATATATCTAATCCTAATTGTTCTAATGGTAGTATAGCATTGTAATCTACACATTTAGAACGAGATCCCACAGCAGAATTAGTGCGTTCATCGTTTTTTTGCTAAAATAGTAGGAGAATATATAGCATATTATGCTTTATTAAAAATGCTTGCGGACAAATTTTGACTGGCAACCTAGTCGATATAAATTATATTCTCCTAGTTTTATATATGTATATACATAAAATTTTGATTTTAGCAAAAAAAAAAAACGATGAACGATGACGATATTAGACTATTTAAAGTAGCTTACGAATTCGATCTACTGGTAATGGTACAATGTTTAGTAATAAATTGCACAAGAGGGTCTTAACTCAAACTTGACTACCTAGTCAAAATATATTGTTAGTTTTTTTAAGTGTATGTAAAAAATGAATAGTTTAACAGTTATCTTATTCTACAAAATTGGCTTAATTTTGATACTAGAAAATATGTCCAAGAAATCTTTTACTTAATGAAATTGCATATGTTTTGTCTAGAAATTGTAAGAAATGAACTCAAAGAGTGCGGGTCCGATTTACAAAATTATGTCTTCCGTAGAAAAGCATATAAAAAAGAGCGTGTATGTCCAGCACACGTGTCAGAAGTGAAACTTCTTTGGCAAGATTGAAAGATACCAAAATCGTCGCCTTACTCCATGACGTGACGGTATTGCCATGACCTTGAAATTTTACTCTCAACGCGAAGTTTCAATTCAATAAATAAATAAATATGTACTTATAATATATTTAACCCAGTTTAATCGGGTAAAGCTGATACAAGTGGCTAGTTTATGAACACATAACAGTCGGGTAAAGCTTATACAAGTGGCCAGTTTATTATATTTATTATATTATATACATTTGAATTTTGAAGCAATATCCCCGCACAGTAAGTAAACCCGAGATCATCATTATTTATGTGTCTATTTAACGAAAAGGGGGTGTTTGAATTTCTTCTATTGTCCTATCTTGCGGCTGGCGTGATGAATTAATTGTTTTTATCTGATTGTCTGTGTATTACTGTGGAATTTGATCACAGGTGCGAAACAACAGATTGCTCATAATTATATTATAATGAACATTTTCATGATACAATATAATAAAGTTTGTTTAATCTTAAGAAAAACAAAGAATCGTTTTGACTGACCTTCTGTAACAGATACACGATGGATATAATATCTTGAAATAAACTATGTTATCCACTCTTTGTTTCAGTACAATGATTGTGTTTATCGATCAACTGAATTTGATTTAACGAATTAGGTTGTACTATAATATAGGTTAAAAACAGTCTCAAATTGTACTTATCTGCCCGTAAAAAGATCATCAATTTGCAATTTCTCACTGATATAAATTCAATTTCTTGTCATCATAATCCACAATGTAAAAAGGTATGTTATGCTTAGATACTTTCAAAACTAGGTAATTTCACTTCCATTATCGCTTTAGTTACAAGATTTATAACACAATAACGGATGAACAGATTTTAATGATGTTTTGTTTGTTGGATTTGCCTTCGATTTAAAATAATATCTCTTTAAAATACTATGAAAATGTTGTTGCAATTAGTTGATACTATAATTTCGCCCAACTGGATATAGAAGGCCGGACCAACAAACCAATGAGCCAGATAAAATATATTACACAAATAATTGTTATAACAACAAAGTGAAATTTGGCGCGCAGTCAGCGTTATGTAAAGTGGCCAATCATAATTTATTGTTCGTAAACCATTATTTAACGTTTGTTTAATAAAACCGGTCAAGTGCGAGTCGCAATAATAATTAAAAATAATATATTTTACAATCAGCTCTAGTCTCCCCTATTTCAAAGTTTGCTAGTTACGAGACGAAAAACAAAATTGAAAAAAATCAATAAAAATATTTCTGGACGTTTTGTATAAAGCCAGTTAGCTCAAATTCAGTAACTTGTATAAGTATTAAGTACATAGATACCGAATTAATTAACTCAGACAGTAAAAACCAAATTAATCGTAAATTAACATCGTGTTTACTTATCGTAATTTTCCATGTACTTTCGTAGACTAATAAGGTATCGGACAGAAAGGGCTACATTCATTTATTACATAATACTAGTATGATAAGAAAAATGTGATATGTAGTATAATATAGAGCTTTAGGAAGAGCCATTCCAGTTCCCGCGCTCACCCGGGTGAGCGCCCGTCCGACTAGGGCCCTTCCGGCTTCCTCCACTCAAGCGACAGTCCAAGCCGAGGTTCTAGATCAAGGGGGGACGCCCTTGCACATGTCACTACCAGGTTGAACCTTCAGTTCACTCACGCGTTCGCGTTAAGATGTAGAAGCCCTTCTGGCTAACATTGAGAGACACCACACAAAAAAAAGCCATTCCAGTTAAGAAAGGAAGAGAGAAAATTTGCCTACACTCACCTTAAAAGCCTTCTTCCACCTAAAAGCCGACAACACGTTCGCAGTGTTCCCTAATGCTGTGAATTGTCATGGGCGGTGACCATCAGCTACCATCAAGTGGGTCACCTGCTCCATTGTCGGGGTTGTAATAAAAAAATCCTAAGAACATTTTAGAAGCTATATAAGCACATGAAATAATATCCAGCATAATGAACTACAATGAAACTAGCTTCGACCTGCAGCGTTTCATAGAAGCCTTTAAAAACCTTTTCAAATTAAATTTAGATCCGATTATCAGTTTTTGCGCAAAAGAGTTATAAATATAGAACCAGCCAACATCACAAACTTTCGCGTAAGGATTAACATAAATTTATTAAGTTTATAAACCCTTTATTTTAGAATTAGATTTGTGAAATCTTCATTATTATATACGGGAGGTAGACATTACGAGACACATTGAAACAACAAGATTTGAAGAATAACTTCTCATTTGTTATGATAAACACAGATTGAATAGGATGAATTAGTACTCATTTAATACGTAGAACATATTAAATTATGAAACTTTTAATTTACATCAATAATACCATACATATATTACAAGTCAATAACCTTATTAGAACACAAAAAGTTTTTTCATAACAGTTTTATTATCAACAGCCAATGAAAAATATTATTTATAACAATAAAAAAGACATTGAATGGACCTTTGAAAATTTATTTTTTAAACATTAAATTACTCTATTATACTTATAAACTACAATAACATAAACACAACCACACAAAAATAAACCAATACCTTTACAAGCGTATCCGAAATGATATCTTCTCAAATATAATGTCGTGTACATTTTTGCTCGACTCCCCCATACAGCTCACCCGGTTTCATCCGGTTTCATCCGGTTTGAACCGGTTATATCGCTTTGTGGATCCGGTATAGCATTTCATATCTCGGATTCATTGGGAAGCTTTTAAATGAATTGATCGGTATATATGACAAGGGTATACTAGCTAGTACACGCGGTTTCACTCGTATCACTATATACCTACCCGGGTAAAAAACAGCTTAGGTTATAATCTATTTGTGTATCAATTTCATGCAAATTCGATCAGCTGTTTAGGCATGACAGTAAAAAACATATATACATACAGTCATACATTCTTACAAACTTTCGAGTTTTTAATATATTACTGTACTGCATGTTTTCCATGGACGAAGCTGCGGGCTAAAGTAAATATTTATATTGCTTATGTGTAATTCTGGTACATAAGCTACATCACTGCCAAGTATCATTAAAATCAGTTCAGTGGTTTTCGCGTGAAAGAGTAACACACATACATTCTAACTTTCACGTTTATAATATTACTAGCTTTCCGCCCGCTGAATCACTCTATCTATTAAAAAAAACCGCATCAAAATCCGTTGCGTAGTTTTAAAGATATAAGCATAAGTACATAGGGACATAGGGACAGAGAAAGCGACTTTGTTTTATACTATGTAGTGAAGTAGCGTAGTTTTGATCGCGAGTAAAACCGCGGGACTTATAATATTCGTCAAAATGTTCACACTTTCATAAACATTCTGTCTCTTTGTCCAAGTATTTGTACAAATTACACTTAATTGTAATAATACTGTAACAGCTTTCCTCGACTATTCGTCGCAGTTTAAAGTTTTGGTCATTTCGTTTTATATTCGTCTCTGCTATGGAACTAAATAGATTAAATTAGTGAAGTAAACAATGATAATTAATTATTAATTACTTTAATTAAACTTGTTTTTGGAATTTTATTGTATTCTGCTGATAAATTAAGTCGTCATTTATCACTATAATTACGAACTAGTTACGAATAATTTTGTTTATGGAATCCCTTCCTACTATCCTACTAATATTATAAATGCGAAAGTTTGTGAGGATGTGTGTGTGTTTGTTACTCTTTCACGCAAATACTACTCAACCGATTACAATGAAATTTAGCACACATATAGAGGGTAACTTGGATTAACACATAGGGTAGGTTTTATCCCGGAAATCCTACGGGAACGGGAACTATGAGGGTTTTTCTTTGAAAACGCCGGCGAAGCCGCGGGCGTAAAGCTAGTAATATTATAAATGCGAAAGTTTGTGAGGATGGATATGTATGTGTGTATTTGTTACTCTTTCACGCAAATACTACTTACTGAACCGATTACAATGAAATTTAGCACACATATAGAAGGTAAGTTGGATTAACACAAAGGATAGGTTTTATCCCGGAAATCTATTTTTCTGTATATTTAGATTATTGTTTATTATCTACTTATAATACTAAAGAGGAAAGCTTATTTTGGTTGCGAACCTGTAGTTTAACCGTTAAACTACGTTAAACTTTAACGTCTGCAAAGCAAATAATTGGCTTTAACAAAGTTGATTAGGATTGGATGTTTGTTGCTCTTTCACGCTAAAATGGCTTATTAGATTTTGATAAAATTTGGAATAGAGATAGATTATGCCTAGATTATGAACTATTATCGTTCGGATAAACGTAAGAGCTTTAACTACATGTCTATGTACCTATTTTAGTCATAGAGAAGAAATACAACATATAAATATTATACAGGCATAATGTTTTTGATTTGATTTATAACTACTAACTTAAAACGAAAATATTAAAATTATATTCACAAATACAAGCTTCTTTTTTTGACGGTTTCATCGCAAACACTAAATCAAAGTTTTGTCAAAGTTCAGTGTTCCAAGTTAGGTATTCCGTATAACTTTTTGCAAGTTATTTCACTTGTTAAGTACATAAAATTATAAGTTAGGAAGTGATGGAGATTCATCTTAATATAGATACGTATAAATATATACGTGTGATTTGACGTGTATTTGCTTGGATTCGTTCTTAATATCGATAAGAATGGAAAAGTCTTTTTCATGATTTAAAAACTTTTTCTGTATTCTAAATAAAAAATTTCAGACTTTTCAATATGTAGTCTATATTTTATATAATTCCTAGGAGTTATATTATTTATTATTTAAGTAAAGTATGGATCAAATATACTTTGACAGCAGGTACTTTATACATAATATATTACCTACCTAGTTATTGTAGAATTTCGTCATTGTACAACAAAAAAAAGGCCATTAACTAATTAATATACTCATGAATTGTTTTTTATTTACCTATTTCACAAAAGAGCGTCATTATTTAACTTTATTAAATAGAAATATTTACGTTGGACAAATATATATCCAGTACCTTGGTCTCTGGTTAACATAAAATGTCATACAAGAGACGGGTCATATAATACTGGTTATGTTTTTCAATGAAAAAACATTTATGGCGATTTCACATTAATTCTGATACCTTGCTTTCAAATGCAAAATTCCGCGAAATGGTTGTTTAATCAAGTATTTTTCAGGGAAATATTTAATTTCCTTGAAGTCGGCTTTACTGGAATCATGCTTTTTATGATAGTGTTTGCCTTTTAATAATGTTTATAGAGGTTGTGGAAAAGTTATATTTTACTATAAATAAAAAGGAGATATTCTGTTTATATTGCTAGCTAGAGCCCGTGGCTTTGCTCTTGTTAAACCCATACAATAAAATAATGTCAATCCAGACTAATTTTAATACCGAATATTACAGTTATCTGAACAGATTTTTATGAAATTCAGTACAAAATTTCAAGTATAATATTATTAGGGTGATATAGGTACTATTTGGTAAATCAGGTAGTAATAAGTTATGATGATTCAAAAGTACTTTTTTCTAAGAAATCTAATTGAATAAATACAATATTGAGTTGGAATTTGAAATAGATATCTAATCTATATGAGCGTATGGTATATTTTTAAATTTAATATAATATAATACCAATAATACTATACTAGGTATCACGTACGTTCATGTTTACATTTTTCAAATTCAGTGAAAACAATCACCGAATATGAACAAAGAACCACAAAAGCTCTAGCTTAACAAAGGTGCATTATGATGGTAATTCATTGTGTTACTAGTGTTTTTATTAGCCAATTATTATTATTAGTTGTGAAGTTTCTATAAAAATCAAAAAAGGGGTCGTGAAAACTATTTATTTTAGAATTCAAAGTGGTATAACAATCCTTTGAGGTGTCGTGTTTATTGTAAAATATTTTTATCGAATTTAACCACCAGGTGACCAAAATGGTGGTCCACAAAGTCGGAATTTATTTTTATTTTCCGACAATTGTCGGGGTAAATTTGGTCATTTGACTTTGTACGGCATCTGTGTCATACTATTTCTATACTGCTTTTAATCCATTATTCCGCAACGCCGTACAAAAATCATGGAGACAAGGGGAAAAAATCTCTACCTGTACTTTCGAATTCTCATCCTCACTCAGGTGGACAGCTTACAAGTGACGGCATAGTGCTGAATCTTATTATTTTATGCTCTTATATCGTTCTAGATAGGTCACCTGGTGGTTCAAATGACCCATAATTTTTTCAACATGGGCCTGTAGTCTATTACGTTATGATATTTATTTACGTAGGTATCAATGATTAAAGTTGAATAAAGCTCAAACTGAGCTGACAGCATGAAAATTCTTGAAAAGCTGTGTTGAAAATCAAATTCATTAAGCTGTTTCGGAGGTAAGTAAATAACACACATACAAACATAATAATTGTAACTTAGTATTACACCATATAAGTTGAAAGGTGAAGGGAAATTTTGAGTAAACGTGAAAAAGAATTTAAGTTTATAATCATTCTGATTAAAAAATATACCAATGAGAATAAATTAAAAATGAAACATACCGCTCGTTCTGGGTAGTTACCTCGCAATTTCGACATTGGATTTAAGAGAACTTAATGAAAATTATATCTTCCAACGTTTTTGTACGTAATATTTATAATATCGCATTTTTGAAGTTAAAATTTTAAGTTTTTTAATTTTTAATCGTTTTTTAACTTGTTTATATAAGCATGATTACGTTTGTTTTGGAAGTGAGTTTGCGTTTAATAGGAATTCATTTTATTTATATATGTTACCGGAAATGTATGAAATCAAGGAATTGTATACAATTCCTAGGAAATGTGTACAATTCCGGTACCATTTAGGAAATGTATAAAATATTGTTTAAAAAATATTTAATGCATGCATATCCTAGGAAATGTATAATCTTCCTAGGAATTGTATACAATTCCAATATCGTATTAGGAAATGTGTAAAGTAAATGCTTTCTGTAATAAAACACGTTGTTATTTTTTTTATTATACAATCTCAGATGGTTTGTTCGGCTAACAAACTCTTATTGATACAATCGGGTAACAGTCATACCGTAAAATTGTAATAATATTATGTTCATATTATTATCTTACTAATTAACATTTTAAAAATCAACTATCTAACTTTTAACGTAAATATCACAAAATCAACTTATATTTATTCTTATAAAATCAAATTTTCATTTTGCAGGTAATCAGTCCCCTCGTCCCGCTGTCCTCGCGTATATTTGGCGCAGTCGGATTGTACAATCCGCCGTATTACATTACGGCTAGCTGTTTTAATATGCCGAAAATTCGTCTTTTTCCAAAATTCTACAAAAAGACGGTCGCGAGCCGACGGAGCCCCACTTCGTGGGGCTCCTATTTCTGTGTAGTTTTAAAAAACACGAACCTAACCTAACCCACCCCCTTATCCAAACCAAAAATTTCTGATTACGAATTATCGGCATAGTTACTACAAAATGCCGACCGTTTGTAAACGGCCAGATTATATACAACTTGCCTGCGACCATAGAGATCTAGAGAGATGCCAATCGCTTGCGCTGAGTACGAAACCGTGTCTCATAAAAAATTTACGCACACAACTGCAGTAAACAAAATCAAAACAATACTTCGCGTTGTGTGCGTGTCATCACACAAAAATATGAGAGCGACTATTCGTTCGCACACTAGATTGTAAGTGACGTACGTATACAGCACCGCTACAGTTTGTTCTCTTTTTGTACATATTGCTGCGACACCGGCCCCGCCCCCTAACCATATCTCACTTTAGTTTCTGTGATCTGTGCCTGCGACATATCAATATCTTAAATGTTTTACATTTCCGATAGCTATTTAGGATATGTATAGATTTCCTAGGAAATGTGTATAAAATAATTTATTTCACACATTTCCGTACGATTTTAGGAATTATATACATTTCCTAGGAATTGTATACAATGACGGATTACATACATTTCCGGTAACATATATATATACTATGAGCTATTTGCTATTGAAAGTTTCGTAGAATATGGTCCAGTAGTTTCGGAGTGTTGCTATGTGATTATTTGAGTAGATGAGTGCAAAAGAGATTTTCTATTATTTTTAACATCTTTTGCCTTTTACGGAAAATTACTAAGCTGTTTTTGAATAAATTGAATTTGAAGATTTATTAAGACCATAACAACTAACGTTACGTGTTTTAATAATAATTTAATACATTTGAAGTCAGGTGTGAAACATTGTCAATATATCATGAGTCTTAACTTGTAAGTCAATATATTAAATTAAGGCTTAAGTCCTCTCCACTGAATTAAATATCGGAAGATAACAGGCCCGCAGGTGAGAACTAATATCTCAGATTTTAATTACGGGCAATTCATACAATGGAACAGAGGTGGGGTGGAGTGGGCGGTGAAGAAGTGATATAATATTTTTCGTGTTGTCAGAATGGATTATGTCTTTGTAAGTATTTTAATGTTGAACGTTTCTAAACTAAAAAAATAAGAATCTTAAATAAGTAAGTAAATTCAATAAACAATGATCATCTCTATATCCTTTTAATTGTTCTTTAATAACTTCAATTTTTTAACATTGTTGCAGCGAAACATTGTGATATTTCGTTGAGTAAGTACTTCTGGAATAGTTCTTGAATACGATCTCACTGACGTATACGACTCCTAAAAAAAACACCTACTCCAATGGTTTCTCTGTTCCAAGCCACATATCTCGAACCATAATTCCCTCAAATTCAGTGACCAATAAAAGCCACGCTGGCCCACTGCCAACCATCACTGGCTGTCCCTTATTGTCTCCAATAATTGAGTTATACACATAAGTGTAAGATCACGCATTTTAGCCTTAAAAAGTCACATATCTTTACACCAACAATAAAAAAGCACAATCTACTCGATTTCTTTCGTTGTTCCAAGCCACATATCTCGAACCATAATTCCCTCAAATTCAGTGGCCAATAAACGCCACGCTGGCCCACTGCCAACCATCACTGGCTGTCCCTTATTGTCTCCAATAATGAGTTTTGCACAATGAAATCATTCTATCCCATGAATATGAGCTATTCTATTGTCTATATTCATTGTATGAGCGCTTTGTTTCACTAATTTTATATTTGGAACTAATGGTCTATATTCTAATGTTGGTATTAAATCATAGACTATATTATTGTCTGTTAAAAACTGGCCTGTTCCTAAAACAAAAAAAAAAAACACAAGCAGATCGAAACTATTCTTGATTCAAATAAAAAAAAAATCAACCGATTTGATTATGTTAGACTTAGATGTTAGATATTGATTTCTTAAGTTATCTATCTATACTAATATTATAAAGCGGAAAGGTTTGTAATTATGTATGTATGTATGTATGGTTTTCACGCATAAACTACTGGACCGATTTCAAAAATTCTTTCACCATTAGAAAGCTGCATCTTCACTGAGCAACATACGCTAGATTTTATCCAGGAAATCCCACGGGAACGGGAACTATGCGGGTTTTTCTTTGAAAACGCGGGCGAAGCCGCAGGCGGAAAGCTAGTTAGACATAATTTCGATATTTCACTCTATCTACGGATCAAGTTAAACTCGACTAAAGCAAATACACTTCAATGGTATGTACAAAAAAAATTGTTTAAATAAAAAGTATCTCTATTAAATTTTTATTAACATTTCTTTATGTATTTCAAGTTTTTTGTTTGTTTTTACGAAAATCATTTAGAAACCAAACATTTAAAAACATTAGTTAAAAATTCAATCATCTATTCAAAGCATCACAGCCCTTTACGATATTAAAACAGTACAAAAAAAGCATGTCAGCTTGTTAAAACCGCGCTTAAAAAAGTAACTCTACAATAACACTACAACGCTCTCTATTACGTACACATGACTGTAAAAAAACCTCACAAACATATAGAAAATGTGTGTTCATTAAAATGCATTGTTTGTTCATTCAAACATGTTTTTTAGGGTTCCGTATCCAAAGGGTAAAACGGGAAACACTATTACTAAGCCTCCGCGTTTGTCTGTCTCTAGGTATCTCATAAACCGTGATAGCTAGAAAGCTGAAATTTTCACAAATGATGTATTTCTGTTGCCGCTATAACAACAAATACTAAAAATAAAAATAAATATTAAGGGGAGTACCATACAATGAACTTTTATAGATGACTAGCTGCGCTTCGCGGTTTCACCCGCGTGGCTCCGCTCCTGTTGGTCTTATCATAATGATATATAGCCTATAGCCTTCCTCGATAAATGGGCTATCTAACACCGAAAGAATTTTTCAAATCGGACCAGTAGTTCCTAAGATTAGAGCGTTCAAACAAACAAATTCTTCAGCTTAATAATATTAGTATAGACAGTACGGAATCCTTCGTGCGCGAGTCCGACTCGCACTTGGCCGGTTTTATTTCAATGTTGCTAGCGAACGATTAAAATGTTTTCCAACCTGCGCTATGACGATTTCACGCTGCCGATACGAGATGAAAATTTGATTCTATCTCTTGTTTTGAACGCAAAAAGTTTTGTATGATTTTAACGTTCGATCTGTTTTATTAATAGACGCGTTCGAATAGAAATTAGGGACTTTGATCTATGAAACTTTGGCATATACGATAGAATGGGGCTTTTAACTGTAGGTATGTAATTTTATAGAGTTATCAATTTACAAAGTGTATGTATAACTATTATATCTATGTGTATAATTGTGTATATCAGTTAAATCTCATTAAATTATTTTGTTTTTAATCAAAATATATTATGCACTGAAATGATAAAGAAACCTTTTGATGTAATTTTCGTAGACGTACAGAAAGACTTATTTTAAAATACAGATTAAACCTCAGTGGTAATTAATTATCTTTACCTTTATTAAAGAAACATTAATTAAAATATACAGCGAGCGTTACATAACCATCATAATATCTTTTAACTAGCTTTCCGCTCGCTTCGCCCGCTTTGTCTAAAACCTAATAAATTATATACTTAAACCTTCCTCTTGAATCACTCTATCTATTAAAAAAAACTGCATTAAAATCCGTTTCGTAGTTTTAAAGATTAAAGCATAGGGACAAAAAAGCGACTTTGTTTTATACTATGTAGTAATATACCTACTCAGTGGGTTGTATAGTATGTATGTCAGTTCCCTCCATCGCTTGGCTACATAATATATCGTGGTTCCCGTATCACAATGCGGATTTGTCGAATGTGTGTTCCATCGCGATACGTGCAGTGGAACATGGGTGGGAGTCGTTTGAAGGTCGAATTTGGACCATCAGATGATACTAATTACTACTATATACTAATTACTAATTACTATTATACATATACTACTAACTATTATTAAAAAACCTAATAAATTATATATTATACCTTCAGTCTTGAATCACTTTATCTATTAAAAAAACCGAATCAAAATCCGTTACGTAGTTTCAAGATATAATCATACAAAGGGACAGAGAAAGCGACTTTGTTTTATACTATGTAGTGAATAGTGATATTTCTGGACGTTGGTTAATGACCAGTCATATCTGTTTTTATTTGTAGTTAATGTATAGAAAATATACTTTTGTTTGCAATAACTAAGAAAAAGTTTACCAAACGGTGTAGCAATTAAGACTAGTTTATATATAAGTTTTTTGATACTGTTTTTCCGTCTGTACGTCGCAGTTTTTCTCTAGCAACGGTAGATGATATAATAAGAAATAAAACGCAAATAGATGTATAATTTGTTTATTATAAAAATATATTTTTGATATAAGTAAGTAGTACTGCTGCCACCATAGATTGCCCTATGTTGTTAAAAGCCGTTTTCATTCCTCATGAATAATACTTTACAAAACTATTTACTGTCTCTTATACTAAAACATTATTGCTGTAGTACACACAATATGTTGTCCTATGTTGTTGTTGTTATGCGTTGCTGTTTTTATTACACATAAATAATACCTTACAAAAACTAGAAAAGCTTTGTATCAATAAATATAACCATCGTTTTACAATCAGAAAAAACAAAAGACCATCTCCTTTCAAGAGGGAGTCGAGCACACTTAGTCACGAGTTGGGCCAGTTCGAACCCGGAAAGGTACCACACCACTAGAAGATCGGCGTCAAATGGTCATCATTATCATCTTTCGTACCTAGTCGTTTGTTTTATTCCTGTTTTTAATCCATCTATTATCCTTTTTCTGAAGTCAAACCTATTCTCTTTCAGAACGGTGGCATTTATGTAATGCGACTTCGATTCTAAAAGAAGGCAAGTTTTATAAATACACTAGTTGTCGAGTCAAACGTTATTCTGCCTTACCACTTAGGGGTATGAAAAATAGATAATAACCAATCCTCAGATCTACCCAATAGCCAATAGACACACAAAATTTCATGAGAATCGGACCAGCCGTTTCGGAGGAGTGTTACATTAAAGCTATAAAAGATAAAATAGTTTAAACTAGCGAATACTAAGTATATTCAGACAAAATCACCAATATATAAAAATCAAAATCGTATTGCGCTTGTGGGTTAGCTGAGTTAAATGACATCGCCATTTTGTTGTAAAGAAGCGACAAGCCGGATAAAACCAGTCGTAACTGGGTCAGAATGGCTTTTTAGGCTAGGAGCTGACTTCTGAAATTAATTGCTTAACCTAGTAATACAAAAATAAAAAAAATCCTACATAGAATTATGAGTTTGTAGGAATGTTATATGTTAGGTGTATGTTATTCTTGAACACGTGGAATCCACTGAACTGTTTCCATCAACGTTGGTTCTCAGTTTAATGGCCGGTATCAGAGCTGCTAGATATATTCTCACATAAATTGAAGAATAATGCATGAAAATATGTCAATAGAAACTTGAAAGTTAAGCAAACGCACTTGATGTATTTTTTGCTTATTCTTATTTTTACGATACTTTATATTATGCTTATTATTATTCTTTACGAACTAGAATAATCAGTGTGTGTCCTGCTAGACCGACACATTAGTTTTATCGTATCCAGAAGTGAACTATTATCTAATAGGAGAGCGAGGAATACCAAGAGGGCAAATTGCTAAAAAACTATTGATTAAATAATAAATGTTCGTAAATAGCTTCAGCATTTTGAGCTTATACTCTGTACTCACAAGATTTGACAAGACGGTAGTAAAATTTACAAAACTATTGATTTAATAATAAATTATGTACATAAAAACCTTCACCATCTCTCCGCTTATACTAACTTGGACCGCTATATAAATCAGCGCACTTTTCTGCCCCCACTCTAATATATTCACAATTGGATGCCAATAAATTCAGATAAATTAACACCCTGTGAGTGTAAAGAGATTTAATACAACGATAAGCGGATCTATTACTTCGCCGAATTAATGATATTGTTCTAATCTAACGAAAACGGCCTTATTGTGTTGGTAATAAGATCTAAAATTGGGAGGATTAATTTGGGAAACTAAGTACTAATGGGACTCTGATGGAACTTTAGTTTTAGTAAAAACTAAACGTATTGAAGTTTGATCCTTGAAACTCAAACACTTATTAGTTAGTATACGCATTATGACGATTTCATAATGCAGATGAAATGATTTATTTTCCATCGGTTCGGAAAGCAGTTTTTACAGAGAAGAGTCGGTAAGGAACTCCATCTATACTCTATATTCTATATTTCTATAGCTCTACGAAATATTCAGCGCCTACATCGACGCTTCTGAGTTGTCAAAAAATATACTATTAAGGACTGATTTTTCAATCCTTGTTTAAAACTTATCAACGACTACCATTTCAAAAATGTATTCTAATTACCTGTATTTGACAGTGTACAGGTGACATTTTAATATTATCGTGTAAATACTTTATTGGACGGATAAGTTTTAACCAAGGATTGAAAAATCGGCTCTTAATCGAATAACGTATTAAACTACCATTTCAAAAATGTATTGTAATTGTCTGTATTTGATATTTTACGGGTGACATTTTAATATGTTCGTGTAATAGTTTATTGGACGGATAAATTTTAACCAAGGATTGAAAAATCGGCTCTAAAATAACGGATCTATACTCACAATAAGTCTTTCAACCTATGTTTCTATGTTTGTCTAAAATCTAGTTCTAGGGAATAGGGATAGACATAGCAGTGTATTTAGTCAGGATAAATAAAACAAAGTATAATTTTATCATATTTTATTTCAAATATAAAATAACACACAAATCTCACTTCACAAATCATTTAATCAAGAATAGGTATTCACAATATAGATATAACTATTTACAATTGTTATATTAACTAATTAATAAAAATATGAAAACACTAGGTTTCCGCCCGCGGCTTCGCCCGCGTTTTCAAAGAAAAACCCGCATAGTTCCCGTTCCCGTGGGATTTCCGGGATGAAACCTATCCTATGTGTTAATCCAAGTTACCTTCTATATGTGTGCTTAATTTCATTGTAATCGGTTCAGTATTTGCGTGAAAGAGTAACAAACACACACACACACATCCTCACAAACTTTCGCATTTATAATATTAAGTAGGACTGTGTTTTAAGCTATTGCATAGCTTCTATCGCGGGCCTTGAGCGGGGGGACCGAATCGAGAAATTCCGTAACGAAAAAACCTCACGTTCCCCACTCCGACGGGCTCGGAGGTGTGGCTTGAAGGCATGCTATGCAATAGCTTTACCGCGGCAGTCCCCGAGTGCCACACGTCGTTTTTTTGCTATTTTTGTTTGTATAAGGCCCTTTTTTAGTTTTCTACAGTTTGATTATATAAGGCCATATTTTAATTATAATTTTACATTTCAGCCCACTGAACCTCAGCAATCATCTGGCATAGTGCTCACAATGTTCAGTATAACTTCGACACTAAACTTTTGGTGTCCGTAGTTTTAACATTTTATCATGTCTGCAATTTAAATTTTAAATTCATACTTATTCATTGTTAAGTTTGACTTGTGATACTCGCGTTTGAGTTATGTTTCTGTATTTCAATATTTTGTTTTAGTTTTAGACTACAGGCCCATGTTGAAAAAATTATAGGTCATTTGAACCACCAGGTGACCTATCTAGAACGAAAATGGTGGTCCACAAAGTCGGAATTTATTTTTATTTTCCGACATTTGCCGGGGTAAATTTGGTCATTTGTTTTTGTACGGCATCTGTGTCATACTATTTCAATACTGCTTTTAATCCATTATTCCGCAACGCTGTACAAAAATCATGGAGACAAGGGGAAAAAATCTCTACCTGTACTTTCGAATTCTCATCTGCACTCAGTTGGACAGCTTACAAGTGAGGGCATAGTGCTGAATCTTATTATTTTATGCTCTTATATCGTTCTAGATAGGTCACCTGGTGGTTCAAATGACCCATAATTTTTTCAACATGGGCCTGTAGTCTATTTCTGCTGAATTTATTCTGAATCAATAAGTATGTAGATATAGGTGATAGTTTATAGATTTGAGGTTTTTGTTGCCTCAATGGTTAGCATGTTTCATCATTTTAAGAGGACAGCTACCTGGACTGAAAAAAAAGAGCATGTGTGCCGAGCACACGTGTCAGAAGTGAAACTTCTTTGACAGGATTCAAAGATACAAAAATCGTCGCCTATGACGTGACGGTTTTGCCATGACGCTTGAAATTTTACTCTCAACTCGCCGTAAAAAGTTTCACTTTAAAAAGATTTTTTCATATTAAAATAGTAACTGTAGTTAAGAAAAAGAGTAAATACTTCAAAGTACACGTGTTCTCTTAGTTACATAGGTAAATTGTTACATATACACTAGCCGGCAGCAATAATTAAACTTCTCTTTTATTTATATGATAGTTTCATATTTAGTTCATCAAAATCCGTTCCTGGTTTAAAAGTTTAAAACTGTAGGTATGTGTTTAACTTTTTAACCAGGTTTTAAAGTGTATATTTGTATGTATGACAAAAGATACTTATTACTTACATTGATAGTTAAATATTTTGAATATACTAACACTTGAAAAACAAAGGTAATATTCATCACAATATATTAGTAATGTGTCAAACTACACCCTCTGGGCTAATAAATATACCAATTTCCTATCGATATTATGAACGTTTGTGAACGAACTATCCCAAAAACTATACAAGTTTTTTATAGATACAATTATAATAAAAATAAGCAAGAATACAAGATTCAATACATAAAATATCTCGATTTCGGTCCGTTTATCGCGAATATCGGAGTAATTCAGACCCCTGTCGGACCCGCATATTGTTTCAAATAAACTACTTAGGGAATGTTAACTATGGTACGGTTTGCAGACAAAGTTAATTAAATTTTGTGTTTTATGGGTAATCTTAAATACGTGTGTGATACTCTATGATTTATTGTGTCAATAGAGACTTTTTTGTTGTTTTATTTTTATTTTGGGGACGGTGTGGATATTAGTAAGGTAAAGATATTATGGATTGATTTTGACTTGATTCGTTATTTTTTTTTTTAAAAAAGCTATTTTTAATTTGTTATGAAAATTATAACTGATTAATATCAATTTTCGATGTTATTTCGTCAGTAGGTAAGCTACACACAGAATGAAAGGTTAGACAATAGACATCTAATGTAACTAGGCAGGTATTTAATTATTTTTATGTGAACTTATCACAAAAAATAATTGCCTTGTTTAGGCATTTAATCTAAAACCAACATTTTCAAAGTCGCTAAAACGCCAAACAGCACTTTCTCATAAATTAATTTGAATTTTTATGACCTGTCTAAAAATTCAGAAGCCTATAGCATACAGAGCGTAACGTTATCATTCAAACAACGGTAGGCAGTTTGTGCCGAAAAAGTGACTCAGCGGCAGTCACGTGCATGTCAGTTATTGTGTGCATAATGTAGAGTTATTAATTTTAAGACAAACTATTTTTGATTAGATTTTTAATCGTTTAAAATTCTATTCAAATGTCTTTGATTTCATTTTTGCGCTTATGGTTGAAGAAAGTGATCAATTTAATGCGGTTTTTTTAGTACATATCTAAGTACTAAAATTATCTTTAATTCTGTGTTTATCTTATTCTAATAAAATTTTCTTCAAATAATGTTTTATTGTTCGTCTTTATAATTAAGTAGTTTTACGTTATTTTGAGTGATTTTTTATTTACTGTGTTTTAATTAAACATGTGTCAATAAGTAATTCAAACGAACATAAACCAAATAACACATATCGTATTAACAGGCTTGTAGTTTGCGCAACAATACGTGCAAATAGACAATATTATATTAAGTGTAATTGACGTAGTTTCAGTCAATTTAGGTACCTCGTGTTCATCAGTGTGATGCTATAGTTGTGTTAATTTGCTTTGGTTGATCGAGATTGTCACTTCATGTTCATTGAAGATCAGAGATATCAATACTAATGTTTATATTATTGGCTTGTCTAAACCTTCATAGGTCTTCTTGTGTGAATGGGCTGATGATGAAGTTTTTTGAGTTGGGAGAAAATTGTGATTATGTATTTCAGGCTACGAAAATATTGGTGATGATGATGATTGTAGGGTTTTTTAAAATGTATATCGTATAAAGACTTTTATTACGAATTAAGCGGCCGCTTCGTGTACTGATTACAAAACTAAACTACTTTGTCAGCATTGTTTTTACGCTTCTGCAATGATGATGTGTTTTAGGATGCAAGACCCATAGCGATGATGAATTTTAATCGACTTATGAGAAAGGACTAATGACTATGACGACGAAGAATTAATTTATATTAGTTAAAAGAATACCATATGTACCATCGTATGTTAAGCTACCTATGAAAAGTTGTTTGGTACATATTGATTGATGCATGAAAAAGAAAAATATATAATTTCATGAAATATTACACTTGAAATACAAAATATGTATGACTATAATATTATGTACCACACTCGTACCAACTTTATAGCTATATTTATATGTTTTTGTATGATATTTCTCTATTATAATATCATGAAATCAAAATCCAAAGAGAGGGTTATTTAAATAACGATTCTTAATATAACAATTTTAAATTTATCTTTTCTTGCTATCCATACATTTTAAAGACATCAGTCGCAAAGTAAAGTAAAAGCTACCTATCTTTTACGGGGTTTAAGCTAAACCTAGCTACAAATCAGTTTTTATGAATGTATGTACGTAAATAGTTTAAAATATTGTTATTATAATGTTATGTTACAATGAAGATTGTATGTGTTTTATAGTTTCACTAGCTTTCCGCCCGCGGCTTCGCCCGCTTTGTCTAAAACATAATAAATTATATACTAAAACCTTCCTCTTGAATCACTATCTATTAAAAAATAACGCATCAAAATCCGTTGCGTAGTTTTAAAGATTTAAGCATACATAGGGACAGAGAAAGCGACTTTGTTTTATACTATGTAGTGATATTAGCTCTAGCCTGTGGTTTTATTCTTGCTTTTAGCTTATGAATGTAGGCTATATGTTATTAAAAGTATTTATAAATTAAAAGTATTTTATTGCCTTGTAGAAACAAGCAATTTTTCACTTATGTTCATGTTTATCTATACCTAGAGACCTTGAGCAAGAGACCTTTTATTACGTCAATGAATGATAAAATTTAAGTAAAAAAAAAGTTTAGCCTACAGATTTAGCTGACACTTATTCTGCTCCTAAACGGAATATTTTTCTTGAAAATCACACAAAACTGAAATTAAATTCCAATCAAAACGAGGAAATCTTTCTCCTCTAAGGGTGCATTTAGATCAAACGAGCGAATGCTCATTCTCACCCCACTATGTCAAATTATTTTAGTGTAAACAGGCGTAGAGCATTCTTTCCTTGTTCTAAGTCCATTCTAGAAGATTGCAATGTTCTAATACTGAACAACACTGAATTCGTTTACACTAAAAATCACGAAAGAAAGCTCTTGCTCTAGCTGCAGCTCTATGTTCGTTTGGTCTAAATGCACCGTAATATATTTTTTTAATATATTATCTAATAGTAACAGAATACCTAATCGTCACTTTAACCTTTTATAACAAACTTGCTGTTCCCAGCGGTTTCACCCGCATTACTCCGCTCCTGTTGATCTTAGCGTGATGATATATATAACCTATAGCCTTCCTCGATAAATGGGCTATCTAATACCGAAAGAATTTTTCAAATCGGACCTGTAGTTCCTGAGATTAGCGCGTTCAAACAAACAAACTCTTCAGCTTTAAAATAGTAGTATAGATAATCATCACTTAATCTTTTAAATAACCTTTTATACACTGTATAAAAAGGGTCTGGTAACTTTCGCCTTTCAAAGCACTTAACCGTATTTACTTAGCACAGGTTAAAATCCTAATCTCGTACAGATTATAAAAACTTCTGCGAAGTTGTCCAAAGTATTACCAATGACGGATATGCTACAGGTATATGCTTTTACGTTTTTTCAGAGATTGATCGAAGTTTAGTATATTGCGTTAACTTGTTGAGTTGAGATTTGAGTTGAGATTATTTTGCGGAGTTTTACATACATCCGTCATCGCGAGAAGTTTTATAGGCGGAAGGAAATAAGGGTTAAATAAAACTACATTTAATATTAGAACAACATTATTTATTGGAAGGCTTAAAATAAATACTACCTTATACTAATCTTAATCTAACTTAATACTAACTAATCTATTTGTAGAGCAATAGCTCTAGCTGCGCTTCGCGGTTTCACCCGCGTGGCTCCGCTCCTGTTGGTCTTAGCCTAATGATATAAGCCTATTATAGCCTTCCGCGATGAATGGGCTATCTAACACCGAAATAATTTTTCAAATCGGACCTCCTGAGATTAGCGCGTTCAAACAAACAAACAAAATCTTTAGCTTTATAATATTATAGTATAGAAGATAATACTCAATTTTCATAGCTACCTATATGATACCTATTTTTATTATACAGATCTCTAACCAAATTGAGTACGTACACTACTAAAGAAGTTGTCATTAGAGCACAGAATACATAATAGTAGCTAAACGCTACAGAACGGACACTCTCCGCCTCCCGCCAAAATTAAACTTACCTCACCCCCGCGCGATCAGACATAAAATGGGCCATATTTTTCTGCAAGGACGATACGCAACGAAGATTGACAACATTAATCAAATTGACAAAGTAATTTTATTATTTTGGATTTGTGATTATCGTTTTTCGTAGAAAATGGTTAGATATTGTGCTGTTTACGGATGTATTTCATCAGAAAAACGCGAATTTTTTTTTACGCTAGTCACAAATGTGCCAACCATAAAGCGTTAACACACACATTTGCAGTCTCTACAGTGTGACTGTCAAAACGATCATTTTGTATGGAGTGTCCGGGGTGTGATTAGAGTTCAAACTCAAACTGAAACAAAAACCTATTTCACCAAAATCACATTATTCCAATCCAACTTTCAACAAAAAAGTCATCCCTCATTTCTGAGAATATACTTCCAAAAACGCTTTTCTAGGAACCTTTCCGAAAAATAAAATATTTTAGACTTTTCAACGAAATCTTTAGAATATAGATCGATCTATTGCATTACCCTCTTTACCATAAATCGGTTAAAACCACTTCCATCATGTAGAAGGCCCATTAACATATCAATACAAACTCCTTCTTAAGCAGTATTTTATAGTACAAGTGACGAGCGGTAGCGGTTTTAATTCTGTAGTTATAATAAAAGCTCATTTTCTTTCTGTGCAATGTGTTCATGTAATATCTTCATGAATTTAAATTTGAAATTTAAATCATAAGATTCTATCTACCCACCTACACACCTTCATCATTTTTTTGTCTCTTTCAATTGCAAAATGTATTTAACCTTATTTATTAAAATTAGTAGACATATAACATTTTAGGTAATATAGGTAGGCCAATATAGAATTACTTGGTACGGATACGAATCCATTTTACACAATCATTTCATAAAAATAGGTACATCTTTTCACGGTAGCCGTTTTTATTATAACATATGATACAAAAAGTATATAATAATGTTTGATAGAGCCCCGGACGGGGCACGGGGCGTTGAAATATGTATGGATATTGTTTCATTTGTTTCTTGACTCCGGCACGACCCATCCCCGGAACGGCGTGAATCATGCTAAACCTATCTATACTATCTATACTAATATTAAAAAGCTGAAGAGTTTGTTTGTTTGAACGCGCTAATATTATCAGGAACTACTGGTCCGATTTGAAAAATTATTTCGGTGTTAGATAGCCCATTCACCGAGGAAGGCTTTAGGCTATATCATCACGCTAAAATCAACAGGAGCGGAGCCACGCGAATGAAACCGCGGAGCGCAGCTAGTCACTTATAAAATATAATCGCTTCGCTTTCAGCACTTAACTTGCACCACACTAACCTATGGATATCTGCATTTGACGTTAGATCCGTATTTAGCATATTTAGGTCTAGATTCAGATTTTGGACTTGAATATTAATTCGACTTGCTCAATGCGATTTGCTGTACTTTGCAAATAAGCTGAGAACTGCTGAATTGGTTTTGATGGGATTCAATAGTCAGCGAAAGATTGGTGATTTATGAAATTTTCGGTTAGCTTTCTCATGTTTTTATAGGTAAGGAAGGTATATCTATAGAGAATGTGCAAGTTAACTATGGCTTAGTTATTAAATCTTTGGTTAGTAAAACTAAATAACTAACTAACTTATTCGTCGAATATCGTATAAATCACTTCAAAACTGTGTCCCCTACTTTTGACTATTTACTGATGACATTTTAGTACTGATTTAACTTAGGATTGAAAAATCCCTACAATATCAATTTAGTTATATTTCTAATCATTATAGTCATCGTTTGATAGAACCCGAAGAACCTTTGAGATAATTTACTTTTAAACATTACATATTTTTTTCCTTAACTCTCAATTTTATTGCACCACACGAAAAATACAATTCAGTTGTGGACATTTATACGAGAATCCATACATTAAAGATGGGACGGTCGGGTGGGATTCAAAAAATTCGCGTCCCATTTGAAGTTTGATAAACAAAACTATGTTTGCTTTGTCTGTTGGTGCTTTGTGATGTAAGGCGGGGAGAGACGAGCGGTTAAACGCTTGAAAAACGATGTAAAATGTTTTTAATAGGTTATAATTGTGTAAGGTACTAGAAATACGCTAATTGGTAGGACATATTTTTTTTAAAATAAACGATATATGATTTGATATCTTTTGGGTGTTTATAACAGGTAGGTACGGTGGCTATTGTAATGATGTAATTGCCAAATGCAAAAATTAAAAAATCTGCTCAAATTAAAAATAAAATTTGATTTATATGAACATGACTTATATTTCAAATTATATTATTAAGCCTACATCAGAAATGATATCTATACGTATGTGTGTCCATTCTTCGAAGTTAATTTTATTAATTTATGTGTCTGCCTTCAAATTTGTTTGAAAATCAGTTTCATCAAAATATGTATGCTAAGAAGATAACCTAACAAATGTGAAATCTACGACTTGTTCAAAATATTAATTACTATAGACTACAATATCAAACTCGATTATTCACATTCTAGAAAGTCGTGGCGTTACTTTCGCTCGAGCACAAGCGCCCTAAGTTTTATTAAAACCCATTTTATACTCCCTCAGAAATGATTTCTTTAAAATATTTCGTGTGTGCAACCTATATAATTATGCAAATTTCCCATTTAACGTACGTCTTGTAAGACGTACATTCATTACTTAGTACATAATGCATTTAAGTTATTAAGTAAATGGTATATTTTTAACTTATTCATCATATAATTACCTGCTTTTAATTCTGGGGCTGCTTCGTTGGTTGAAGTGTGTTGTAATGTAGACTCGTTGTGCCTCGCGGTTTCAATCGTAGACAAAAAAGCCACGGACAAAATCTTTCATCCCCTTTTTATTGAAATTTAATTTCTCTAGGAGTTGATTTAATTAAAGTAAGCCCTGAGCTTTTTATTTTTTTCAGTTCAAATTTCATGAAAATCGGTTATGTGCTTTACCCGTGATTTCGTAGTAGACAGACAGACCCTATGTTTTTAATATTTTACTTTTTAGTATGAATTGTGAAGTATATAGAATCTTTCTTTCTTTTGTGTAGATACCTAGGTTTTGGACTTGGACTAAACTTCATAGAAAATAAAAGGGTGTAAATATATCCTTTGGTGAGTGTGCATAAAACTCAGAAGTGGATTAATAATTGTCTTTATAGAAGATTATTTTGAAACACTAGTTTCTGCCCGTGACTTGTGATCGTTTGTTGGTTTCCAAAATATATTCTACAAATCGGTCTAGCCGTTTCTGAGTAATTATAAATGTTCTTAACAGCAGAATATTGTTTCACATCATCTATTTTAAATTATTCTTACATGCAAGTGTATTGCATGTAAGAATAATTTAAAAGTCGTGTTTCTAAATGAATCTACGTGTTCTAAATCAGTTCATATAGTAATTTACTTCAGAAAGCTATTTTTCCATTCTTCTATATTAAGATAATGAAAAGAAAAGCTTTTTTTATAGCAAAAAAGCTTTTGGACTGATTTGAACAGTCTTTCACCGGTAAAATTCAACATTCCTAAGTGAGCGAAACAAGTAAACAAAAACAGTAAACTGTATTTTTTGTTTATACCCATGTTAAACTCAGACAGAGCAAATAGTTCTGATTTTCAGTAATTATTTACGAAACTGTAACAAATTAATGGTAAAAGGGATAATTAAAAGAAATATTTAACATATATGTTTTAATCCAATTTATGCTGATTACACATGAGCTTTACGTAATATCAAAGTCACATTTGGAATTACAGAACAATTTACAACCTTATTCCCTTAAATGTGAGTATATTTTACAATGAGCATGAGTCCAATTGATTTTATTAACGTTAACTCAATAAAAAACTTAATAACCAAAAAGGTTAAACGTTAATAAAACCAACATTTACAATACAATTCAAAATTCATTTATTCAAACAATAAATGTAATTAATTCATTTACATTTAAAAATAAATTAATTCATTTACAACTAAAGTCGCTTGAAAAACATTTAATTACTACTGAAATTACGTATTTATTGAATTATTTAACACTGACTACCTAATTTATTTTAGAAATATTGACAGTATGCTTTGAACATTCGATAATTTTAAGGGGCACTAATGAATCTTGATGTTTTTTGCAATTAGTCTTACTTTTTACAATTATTAAAAATATACTCATATATTCTATTTATCCATTGTACATTGAAAATCTTTATGAAATAATAATAAATAGGTATACGTGTGTTTGTGCGTAAAATTATGTGTAATATCACGATAAATAAAATTATATTATGAGAAAATTAATTTGGAAAACATTCAATTTCAAAATAAAGCTCCACATTTTATGTTGTACTCAATATTTAATTAAAAAATTCCCTTATTTACGAATAGTAATATTCTTGCTATAATTTCAATAAAGCTTAATAATATAATAATTTAGAAATTCGTAATTCAACATTAATGTCGAGTTACGTTTCATATGACATCGTACTTTTTATTAAATTATTATAGAAATAGATTTTAATGTAGTACCATAGACTACAATACAAAACAATCAATTCTTGAAAGTCGTGGCGTTACTTCGCTCGTTTATAACCGTCCTACGTTTTATTAAAACCCATTCTATACCGCTTTAGAAATGATTTCTTTATGTTTTAAACGAACATAAGAAAAAATATCCAGATTCACTAGTGCTCCTAGACTTAGCCTAAATGACAAGCTCTTGAATTGAAAAACACTCATCTTACTTACATACTTGATGTATGCAACAAAATATAATGAAATTACCCTATTAATTTAAAAGTATCAAAATTTAAGACGAGGAAGAATTTTCTAGGATTAAATAATTGAACAAAAATTTTGGGCGTTAATTGTTCTAATTCAGTTTTTAATAACTTTAATAACTACGGAGATAGTTTAACTCATCATCCTTAATTAATGTCTCGAATGACGTCAAAGAAATAAGCCAATCATAAGACTCCATTACGTCATCATTCCGCTCTCCCATTGGCTGAAATAGACTCAAATTATCTCCATAGTTCATTTTAATGTACTAGACTTATAATCTAAAGAAATTTTCGTTTCAATTAGTATAGATTTGGCAATACCTTAAGTTATTTTATTCTCAAAATGGCGTAAAATTATAAGGCACGGTTGAGTACTTGACTAAATTTTTATTTTAATTTATATAGAAGGACGTATAACATAGCTACGATGTCTACCTAAAAGTAAGGTTGGCAAAAATATATGAGGATCAACAAACTTTGGCACTTTATCTTTAAATGTACCTAAATGTAAATGAAGTTACATTTCTTCAAATAGTAAATGAATTACTTGATATGTCCACAATTGCATACAAAGGAAAGGAAAAGGTAAAACAAAAAATAAAACAAAACAAAAATACAATTAGCTCATTTTTATTTAAATTCGAAAATGTAACATTAAATGTTTTGTAAATATATTCGTATTTCGTCGTTGGATGGACTTTCGAAATTTTCAAAATGATTCACAAATTGTTACATTATTCTTCTCAGTTCATCTGCAATAATTTTACATTAAAATAAACGTAATTGAAATAAAAATAAAGAATTAAGTAGCTTAATAACTTAAAAATAAAATTAATAAAAAGAACTTTGGTATCTGTATTAAAACCGATTAATTTTGTATTTAAAAAAGCTATTATAGAGAAATAAAAATTACAATTATATAATCTATTTACAAATAATTGTAAGCGGAGTATAAATTAAAATATTTAATTAAAAACTTATTATTATTGTCAGTTCGCGCTTGAGTATATATTTATTTACAATGAGATTGTAGAAAGACAACTGGCTGTATACAATATACAAATGTGAAGATCTCGCAGTAAATGCAACACATTTCAAAAGAAATAGTTTTTATTCATTTATTATTCATTTACGCCATTCATTCATTAAAACTAAGATTTTCATTTAACAATAAATGCAATTCACATGAACATTCATTTACATTCAAACATTAACTTTGGGATTAATTCAAAATTTTCCCATAAATTTTGTAAAATAGAATCAAAATCATTAACAATAATCACTATTCTAAAAATCAAAGAGATCCGTCAAGGGAATCATTATAATCGGCAAACGATTAAAAATTACGTACTAAAAATAATTACAATAACAATCAATCAATCACCAATCAATTTGACATTGATTGTTTATCAATCGCTAATGTCTTTTGGACGTCCTAATGTACAATATTGATAAGTCAGTCAAACAAGGTTTGATAAAAATCAAACGGTTAACTTTCATTCCTATCTAAATACCATGGACACATAATTTGGAGTTCGATCATTGGTATCACAATAATGAATTAATATCTATCTAAAATTTTAACTAGTCCGTGATGTATTTACACTGCACTCGTAATTGAACAATCACTTTACAATCTTGAACAGTCACTTTACAATCTTACACTTTACAATCCCGGAACAATCACTTTACAATCCACGAACAATCGTTTATCAATCAATCACGTTTGACACTTACACTACATGTGTTTCACTTCGCTGGTTGTACGATTCATCGATAGTGACGTTTTGTTTTTTGTCCTTTTTGATAGTCCCGTATTGAGGGACGTCTGATGTTAGGTTTTGGACAGTTAGGATTTGGTTTGAGCTATTCTGTAGCGTGCTAGAAGACACTGGGCTGCCATATTGGTTGCCGTATTTATGCCGCGATGGGTCTTTTAGTATCGATTGCGGTTGTTTCACGGTTGGTGTGTGATTCATCGGTTGGTGCTGGAACAAAAACATGAGGTTAGAACTGGTTGGTTATAATAATATTTTATGTAGCGTTTGTAAGTAATATTATAGACATATAAATAAATTTGAACTACATTTATGGACAAAATTAAAGAAAAATACAATATAAATATAAACCGTTTTCATAATTATAAGCACAGAATTAGCAGAAACTGCGATGACTTTAAAAATAACAATAATGCGTTTATATTAATAAATACAATCGTTTAATCGGCATCATTAAAAGCATGTAATTTAAAATTAAGAGATTACAACAGGTCAATTGATTCATTTAACACTGATGGTACAATAAAAGCATTAATTAACAAATTAAGGACTTTTAACATAATAATAGCTTAGTAATCGTAAAAGCTTTTTTCAAACTCAGACCAGTTATTCCCGATAATAGATAATGTATAATTTTAATAACAACTTTTTCCCGATTAATAAGGGATGGTTCTCAATGTCTACTATCTACATATCTATAGGTACATATTTTGTAAAAATAAACAATTATCTCGAATCGTTAAAACTACTCTGCTAAAACGGAAACGTTCAAGTCATTTCGTGACTCAGAGTAGTTCGTCTAGACGCGTAATTCACTAATAAAGCACAAAATTACTAAATATTTTTCAACACAGAAAACTGTCAAAATCACGAAATTTTACTGTAGGTATAAAAAGGAAGTTTTTTGCATAGCACTTTACATAATTTAGACCGCTATTGCGTTGTGCATATTTTAATTCCTTTTATTATTTTCTTTCTACATAACATATTTATGTAAATGAATGAGGAATGAACTAAAAACCTGAATAAATCCTAGATACAGAAATGCTAGTTTTTGTATCTGTGGCACATTTTTTGTAATACATAATTTCGCACCAGCTTGCCGCTCTATTTTTTATTGATAGTAAAATATTAAAATGAAAAAGCTTTTTTAGTCAATATGGTGTAAGGGAAGGCTTTTAAGTAATTTCTCAATATTGATATAGTTTGTATGTATGTATGTATGTGCTGTTTTCACTCCAACACAGCTGAATATCATAGAGATTTAGTAATAGAAAAAAAGACGGGTTGCACTCCGGGAGTGCCGGCAGAAGTGAAAACTTGATTATTAACGTTCAGCATGTTTGATATTTTGGAATGGTATCCGTCTTACGCATGGAATATAAAGGGCTAAAAAAAAAAAAAATCCGTCTTACGCTTTTTCGATCAGGCCACGTGTCCTGACGCGAGTTTAAGATTTTATACCCAACGCCGCTAAAGAAGTTTTCACTTCAATAATCTTGAAGGATCGGATGTAATTTTAGAATTATAGAACTTCAATATACAATTTATGTAGGTATCTTTATATTTCCTATATTCGTCTAATTAATTCAGGACTTGGGCCCCTTCGGTAGGAACTACCATTCAGAAAAAAAAAACATCAAAATCGGTTCACCCAGTCGAAAGTACGGAGGTTGGTAATAAACTAAAAAAAAATATAGGTAGTTGAATTGAAGCCTGCTCTTTTTTGAAGTCGGTTGACAAAATAATCTTTATATTTCTAGTAGACATCGAACCTACAACTTTCTGCATAAAATTTACTAACCACAGCATAATACTGCTATATTGAACAAATAGCGATACTACGTGAATAAATCCATTTAATCTATTAGATTGCCTGTGGATAAATTCATAGTTATCAAAGAACACAAAGGTCTAAACAAATTATTAATATTGCATGTTCAAACACACGGACAGGACAATCCTATTTCATATTTATAAGTGTTTAAGTTCCTTTGACATTTACACGATACGATACGATGTCGGGTGCAAATATTAATTTATTGTCTACTAGATTTGAGCCCGCTGCTTCGCCCGCGTTATCAAAGAAAACCCGCATAGTTCCCGTTCCTGTGGGATTTCCGGGATAAAAAGTAGCTTATGTCTTATTCTCGGTCTTCAGCTACCTACATACCAAATTGCATTGTTATCGGTTCTGTAGAATTTGCGTGAAAGAATATTAAACATATATCCATCCATTCTCACCTTTCACATTTAAAATATGAGTAGGATTTTCATTTATATACACAGTTAATATTAAATTATATCTAAATAAGAATAAGACTCTAGCCATGACAAAAAAAAATAGTTCTTCCTACATATTTTGAATCAAAGTCGCTTTCTCTGTCCCTATGTATGCTTAAATCTTTTAAACTACGCAAAGGATTTTGATGGGGATTTTAATAGATAGGGTGATGCAAGAGGAAGGTTTTAATATATAATTTATTAGGTTTTACACAACGCGGGCGAAGCCGCTAGCGGAAAGCTAGTAATACATTTAATCCACATCCGATATCGTTACGATATATCGTCCCTTCTAAACAAGTTCTAAAAATACGTAGAACGGAGTCTTTGTGAAATCGTATAAAATACAACATGTATTGGAAAATGAATTCCTTGAACACAATTAGTTGGTTCTCTTGGCTTCGGGGAATAAAGGGAAATGTTATAATGCTGGATTTATTTTATAAAGCCATTTTATTTTATTAAAGTGCTTGTAAATTAGTTTTTCTGAGATGTCTTGTAAGAATAACGTATTGATTTAGAATCGATTCTCTGTTTCTCGATTTAAGAGGGGGGGATAAAGATGTATCGATTAAGTTGTAATTCCTTGTTACTTTTCTTTTGAACTGAAGTAAAGCTTTGAAATGACTTTAACGCGTTGCATTCATGATTATGATATTATTTATCGTATCGAACAATTTTTAGTGTTGATTAAAAAGTAAGTATATACTTCTAATAATTTTTTACCTCACACTTCCGAAACTCCAATCAAATACAACAATATGTCAAATTTCAAATACAAGATGGCGGACAACACAAAATGGAGTCGAAGCTTTTAAATTATAATTCATTAAAACATTAATTTTACTTACAATTTGTTACAATTAGACGAAGATTTATCTTCAAAAAATATAAGAAAAAAACAAATAAAAGGTTCAAATTACCTGTGCACAGTTCCCGGGATGTAGTACAGTGACGTCAGGGGGCGGGACCGCTAGCTTGTCAAAACGACGTCGTAATGTACCGCCTAGTGATTGACGATCTGTATGGGAAATAATAAAAAAAATAGTTATTTGAACATAATCTTAGATTAGTTTAACTAGAAAACACGCTTTAATTGTAGAATTAATTGAGAGTAAAATATATTTTTTAACAATATTTATTAAGATAATGCCTATAAAAGTCTGGAAATTATTGCATTGTTACCGATTCTTGATAAGTGTACAAAGTTTGAATTAAATCTATCTGTTAAAAGTGCCCCGGAATGGCAGAAAGACGCGGGTTCGAATCCAGCAGTGATCGACTCTTTTCTATTCTTTAAAAATTCGAAATGAATTGAAATATATTTAGAAATAGAGATTTAGAGGAATAAATTTACTTATTTAGTGAGTTATTACATGATTTACAATTAATGTCCTACAGCGGGTTCCAAACTAAGTGACATACTTGTATTTTGGGACCCGGAGTTACGCTTCTTAGTTTTTTTCCATTTGTTTTACAATTAAAATTAATTGTAAAACAAACTTTCGTAAATACGAAAGTGGACACATTTGAATGCTTTAAAAGTAAAATATTCTTATACTAGATTTCCGCCCGCGGCTTCGCCCGCGTTTTCAAAGGAAAACCCGCATAGTTCCCGTTCCCGTGGGATTTCCGGGATAAAACCTATCCTATGTGTTAATCCAAGTTACCCTCTATATGTGTGCTAAATTTCATTGTAATCGGTTCAGTAGTTTTTACGTGAAAGAGTAACAAACATCCATACATCCATACTTACAAACTTTCGCCTTTATAATAGTATTAAGATAAAACTTACCATCCATACAGCCCATAGGGCTGGGTAGGTGTGAAGGCGAGACCCCGTTGAGGTGCGGCTTGCTCAGTGGCTGTGCGCTGTACTGTTGGGGCGGGGTCGGGGTTCGACCCGATTGTTGTTGCTACAAATATAAATATACTTTAATATCTATATAATATATATATATAAAAGAAAGTCGTGTTAGTTACTCCACTTATAACTCAAGAACGGCTGAACCGATTTAGCTGAAAATTGGCAGGGAGGTAGTTTAGAGCCAGGAGAAGGACATAGGATACTAAATATGTACCACGGGCGAAGCCGGGGCGGACCACTAGTAATATATAAAACTCAAAGGTGACTGATATAGTGATCTATCAACGCACAGCCCAAACCACTGGACGTATCGGGCTGAAATTTGGCATGCAGGTAGATGTTAGGACGTAGGCATCCGCTAAGAAAGGATTTCCTGAAATTCTTGCGGGAACGGGGAAAAACGGGGATGCACGTACAAAGTCGTGGGCGGAAGCTAGTTTATAATAAAGCTGCAAGGTTTTGTCAGTGTCTTTAATCGTGTGGTGAGTAATTTCCCAAGACAATGAGATGTTTTACTGTGGTAAAAAACGTAGCCTAGCAGGCACAATAATCCTACAATGCTCTGTTGTGACGAAGAAAAAAAAATCTAGTGCAAAATTAAACAACTTGTTATTATATGATTAAGACGTTTGCTTAAATGTTTTCAGACGCTGTGATTTGAAATTAGCTGAAAAACTTTGTAGGTACATGAATTGTAACATGTTGTAATTTAATTTATATCAAAACCATATGGGTACATATTGTAACTTATTCTAAAACTTCATAGGTACATGATGTAATTCATACAAAATTTCTTGGGTACATTTTATAACTTATACTAAAACTTCATAGATTTGGGTACATATTGTAATTTAATTAAACTTACATGGGTACATGTTGCAACTTATACTTAAACGTCATGGGTTTAATTTTGTTTTTTATTACATACCTGTTGTAAATATTCGCCAATAAGCGGTGGATATGAGAGATATCGATCAGACGACATGTTGTAGTACGATCCGTCGAGCGGGGGCATGGGGCTTGGTGCCGGTATGTAGTTCTGTTTGCCTGGGGACAAAG